>JASGXE010012886.1:0-13492 GCA_030068105.1 Sinentomon sp. SZTP_YWyxl
TTGATTTCCACGAAATATCTCTTTTTTCATGATTTTCATGCGAAAACGTCGTGTTTTTCCTTTTTTAATTAAGTGGCAAGCATAGTACACAAAACATTTTGAAAAATAAAGCTTTCTTTTGCTCTTTTCTCAGTCTCTTCTTCAGTTTTTTGCATCATTTTTCCAATGTATTGTTCCTGCAAAATTCAAAGCAATCACATTGTAAAAATGACTGAAAATGCATTTTTGACAGGTTCTAGCCTTTTTATTTCCACCGCCAAATAACGAAATTTTTAGACTTTTGAGCGAAATCTTCCAAAAAATATCACCATTTTCAACGTGCTCTACGTTCGCTTGTCACTGTATCACTCCACTTCCAAATTTCTAATTTGTCTGCTTTGTCCCTTTCTCTCAACCAAACTATATTGGCCCTTTCAACCAAACTATATTGGCCCTTTCAACCAAAATGAAAACCCAAATCAACAAACACAGCATGTGGGCAATTAAGGGAGGGATCAAAATAGGCAATAATTTCCATATTTTTGGCCCCACTTGAATGTGCTTCTATGCAAGTTTTCAATTTGTCACGTCAAGTAGTTTTGGAGTTCATGGTAAAAAGTATCACGACCAAAGTGCTGATTCTCTTGTGATTCAAAAATTAGGGAGTAGTCCTTTTTGGCTGCCACAGCCCGATTTTAGCTCTGGCCCAAAAATCATGAAAAATAAGCATGTCAGTCATTTGCGTAAGACATCTTTTTTCTTTGTAAAGAAAATAGGTGGACAGCTCAAAACCTGATGATGTATGCCGATTTTTACCTTTCCAGCCTGAACGGAAATTGGCTCAAAACCAGACGAAGTATGCCCATTTTTTGCCTTTTTAGCTTGAGCGGCTGGCTGGTAAGGAAATGCAATCCAAAACACAATAAAAATGTGAAAAATAAAGTGTCAAAACGTGCCTTGAGTTTTAAGATTTTTTCATTTTTTCTAAGCAAATGAGAAATATGATGTTGCAAGAAAAAAGTGTCAAGTGGAAATCGTGAAGACTCAACAGACTGTACAGCTACTTGCTACATTGTGTAATGGAAATTACAATATCAATGGAATCAGCATAAAATTGATAATGTGGTCACATCAAAATCCATTAGATATCAATTATTGCAATGTACATTTACTGGATTTTCATGGAAATTACCTGAATTTTGTACTTTGACATGTTTCTTCGTCAATTTTTGCCCCCGCTCCACCCTTAAACGGACACACCACAATGCTCACAACAAAAAAATGGTGAAAGGTTTAAGAAAAGTTACGATTATTGAAAAAAAATTTGAATTCATGAAAACCAAACGAACAGACCACTCGCAACTCGAGTGGTTGGTACCTAATGAAAATTTGTTCACCGATACTTGCATGCTTCAATGGAATCGGAATGTGAACTGCTGAAGGCCGTGTGTTTAGAAACAATGATATCTCGCAATTGGAATTGACCAAAATCTCATTCATGTTGGAAAAGTCAAGTGATGATGGACGTGTCAAGTGGCGACATAAATATAAAAAATGCCCCCGCCCCACCAACAACTCCCCAATGTGTGAGCAAAATGCATGTCTTCAGTTGTCTGAAATTAATGGCAGGCATGGGAATAATCAAAACATGACCCATATTGCTGTTCAGAAAGAAAGACAAGTTGTAAGTACCAACCTGATAGGCATTGCCAACTGGCTCAGATTTGGTCTGTTTCTGATCATTCACAGATGATGCTGAAGCTGAACTTGGTGCAGGAACTATCTGAAGCACATTTCCAACCTGGAAGAAAAACACAACGTGCAAACACGTGAAAAGAATAGACAGAAAACATTTTTAATTTTGCATGTTTCAGACCAAAAAACATCTCAACAAAATGGCCGTCTGTTATGCAAAACTGATGTCATTGCATGTAGCATCCTTCACAATATAAGGGCAGAATCACAGCACAAATCCACATGGGTCTAATAATGATACTGAGAAGCCGAGTGGGGCACTAAAAACACTCATGCAGTGCTGTTGGCAAAGGAAACACTAATCTGTCGAGACACAACGTATGCGTCTGCTGCCTGAAGTGTTTTTCTGGCTTTTCGAAACCTGTTCGGAGTTACAGATAATTCGAACAGAAAATCTGCAAAAACGTGACCGCATAATTTGGTTATTGAGCGTTTGGTTGTCGAGGTTTTAGGGAGTCACTTTGTAAAAGAATGCCGAAAATCAAAAAAACCTACCAAGATGATTATGATGGGTATGGTACCTACCCATGAAGCACTGCAAGGCAAACTGATTGGGAATTCTCAAAGCTGTTGTTTCACCTTAGGGACACTCAAATTTCTGCTCAGACAGAACTTTTGGAGCACCCCCGTGTGTAGGGCCTAATCCAGTGAAAAAATGTGACCAAAATGTTGTGCCTTTCAGTGTTTTCAAAGGAATTTAAAAGTTTCGTAGCTGGCTTATGAAAATAAAGGCTAAAAAATTGCACACTTGCAAGGGGCACCGTGACGTCACAATAATTTTATTGTAGAGTTAGAAAAGATACCAGCGCCCGTGGTGTATTTGACATTGATGACTGCTCTTTTTTTCAAGTTTGCAGGTTTTTTGCTTTTGTCAGTTTCGCCGAATTGAACTGATTTGGCAGTTTCATCGAATTGAACTGATACTTGAGACCTCCGGGTCTGGGAGGTCAAACACACGCGAAGCACTTTCTAACTTTTGTACAGGGCTGACATTTTTATTTCATTTGATCTCTCATCGCCTTTGTCTCATTTTCCCATGCTTCAGTGCAGGCCAGGGACCTTATTCTGTTGCTTCCCTTTATTCTAAAAACTGCTTAGGGGCCTCCTAAGGGCAGGTTAAGGGTCCTTAGTGTCATTCTGTTGCAGTACTCAACTATTTGAGGGCCCTTGAAAGTTCAGAGCAAGTTTTGGGAATTCCATATGACCAATGTAATATTTAAGGGAAAAAGAGCTCACTCAATTGCCCCTTGAAGGCTTTTTCTATTTGTTTTTCATCAATTTCAGTCAAACTTTCTGTTGGGGAGAGTTATTTTCACATGTTTTTTTTTTCATTACCTAGCTATATCTGTGTTCCTGCTGGATATTCCAAAAAAACGTCCGTGGTTTAAAGTAAGAAAATCAGCACAAGGTGGATTTGGGTAGCCTTAAACTTTAAGGCACCCTCATGGCTGCGACTGAACAGCACCTAAAAATCTTTATGTGCCCTTAAAACATGAAATCTAAGGGTGCGATGACTTTTTAAAGGTTCGCAAGTTAAGGGATGCAACAGAATAAGGCCACAGGCTGAGATGAATCCAGAACTTCCACTGGCAACTGGACCTAGTTGGCCTGTATCTACACACAACTCGACCCTCCCTCATCCCCCAAAGTAAACCTGAGCTAATCCTCGCACAGGAAAAGGAATCGAACTGCCCAATGCAAGAACAGAAAGAACGAAGGAGCTGAAGGGAGCATTTTTCATTTCCAGCACCCATCAAATCACATTCACTGTTTTCCTCCCAATTCTAATAGACTGCACCTGTTGAAGTTGAAAGAGTTGATGAGAGCCTACAGCAAGAAATCCTACAACCTCTAGGCATGTGCTATGCACCTAATGAAGACTAAGTTGAGGGAAATGTTGCATGCTTCGAAGAAGATTACAAAAAATCCTGAACGAACTCATCCTCACACTTTCCTTTTTACGCTGAAGTGTGTAAAACACATTTTTACACACTTTTCTACTTTGTAAAGAAGAAAAAGAAAACAGAATCTCCTAAGCATTTCTTGGGGGAAATCATTTTTAAATAAAATGAGCAAAAGTGGATTAGCCAAGTAATTATTGTGGGCATTTTACCTGAAATTATTTGCATTTTTGCATCAGTTCTTTTCCCTGAGCACCCCCTGGTTGTCCGGCCTGCCATGTCCCTGACCTTTTGTGGTCTGCAGTTCAAGTTCAAGTTGTCCAACAAGCCCCAGCTCGCGTGAGCCAGACGGTGGCAGCAAAAATTAAAAATAAAACGACATAAAGAATGCAAGTGCCACGGATTGGGCGAGCCAGAAAAAATTAATATATATATGGGAACACCAGTAACGTAACACGTCTCCGCTAAAACCCAGCAAGAGCGTCGTTCCTGGGACCCAAAAAAGAAAAAAAAGAAAAAATAAAATAAAAAAAAAATACATATGACATAGAAAATGAAATGAAAAGTATTTGGCTAGATCGCAAACGGACCTTCAGGACAGCAGAAAAAAGAAATTAGTAGGGTTTAAGGACAGGAACAAAGAGGTCTAGGACATCAGAGAAAGCAGGATTTCTAGCAGACAGCTAGACGTCCTAAAGACGAAGAGGAAGAAATTTAGGACAGGACTGGTAGAGTTTTAGGACAGCTAGAATAAAAGTGAAGGTCAAAGTTGCGATCCATAGAGGAAGAATGCGAGCTGCTCGTCCTTGGGCCCCCGGCAGCAAGCGGGTATTCTGGCACAGACACCAGGGTCAGGCTGCCCCTGACCTTTTGTGGTCTGCAGTTTTGGGAAAATATACAAAGGGCCCCCAAATTAATTTGCAGTGGGACCCCACACTTTGTTGCTAAACCACTGTCTGGCATAGTCAACAATGGTTAAAATATGTTGCGAATATTGACTGCATAAGCAATTGAACTGTAAAACTGGCATAATGGTTAAACGCGTCAATAGTTGAAATGTCGCCCCCCTCCCGGATTTTTCTTCTCAATTTCCCTGGAATGGCTTTCATATTGCAGTTCGCAGGTGCATGGCTCAACCAGTTCGTCCACATGCAGAAATACATTTCCTCTTCGAGAAAGGTTCAAACCAATAGTGCAGGCGAAAATACACATTTCCTTTTACCGCAGATTTTGCATTTCTACTCGAGAAATTCGTTATGAATGAGCAGGCGGGAACTTTCACAAGTTTAAATAAACATTTAACGCAGAAAAATAAAAGCTAACTGTCAAACCTGGACTACATGTGACGCAGGAACCGATTTCAATGACTCTGGAGTTGACGAAAGCCAGTGTTCATCACTTGCATCTGGGGGTGGCACAGGGCCAAAGTTGGATGTCATCTTGGCGGAGGCCTGTTCCTGAACAGATGGCCAAGTTGGGTACTGACCAATTCTATGCGTGAATTGATAGTGCTTAGATGTGTGTTGGGCTGGCAATTTTATACTCTGCACGTCAATGAGCTGCGTCGATGCAGGTGCAACCCGTGTGGGCTCAGCCTTTTTCGGTGGAGCAATGCCAAGCTCTTTTTCCAGACGTTCATCGAGGGACATTCGTTTTGGGGAGTCACAAAGTTCACGTTCGATGAGGGACCTCTTCGCTCCAGAAACCTTTGCAGGTCTTGAGGACTCAACATGCTGTAACGGCGGTGACGGAATCTTCTGCGCCGACTCCGTAGGAACTGGCACATGCTGCAAAGCCAAATCTGAATCGGAGATCGTGGAGTCGGCAATACTCATCTTGAATCCAAGCGGGGAAATTGAAGGTTGATGGAGATTTGAAACAGTTTCTGGGATTGCTGTTTGCACGGGACCAGAAACTCCCCCAGAGAGAGGAATGACACTCTCAGCAACGTAACCTGGTTTTTTAACAGGTGAATCGCTGGTATTTATAATAATGATGTTGCCCTCTGAGCGATGCTGTTTTGCCGCCGGATAGTCATCACGACGGAAAGATGCGGAGAATTCAGAACCAGATTCAACATCAATAACCTTGCTTTCAACAGGCACAACAGATTCTACAACAGAAATGTGGTGGCTTGGGACTTCTTGAACGGTGATTTCTTTCTGAATGTCTCCCTGTTCTGTTGATCTGACAGCATCCTTTTCATCTTTACGTTTGTCAATGTGCTCCTTTTCATTGTGATCCACGCCTCTGGCTTTGTCCACAGGACTGATGTGGCCCCTCTTCCTGTGTCCGTCATAATCGGAATCAGAGTCTCTTCTGTCCCTTCTTCTGTGAGAGCTACGATCTGAACTTTTATCGCGTTTATCTCTGCGTGAACTTCGATCCGAACTTCTGTCCCGTCTACGATCTGACCTTTTCTCATGTTTACTGGAGTAACGATCATGAGATCTTCTCTTAGGACTTCTGCTAACTGACCGACTTCTACGATGCTTTGAATGCTTATCCCTGTCTCTGGAATGTCGGGAGCGATGGCTGTCCTTATCGCGGCCGCTTCTCGACCGTTCGTGTCGGCCATCACGATCCTTGGAGTACTTTGAAGAACTCTCTGATGGGCTCCTTGATCTCCGTTTGCTTGATCTGGAAGATCGGCCATCCTTTGATTTTGAATTGTCCTTCTTTTTACTGGGTGACGGGCTCAACTGCTTTACAGACAACACCTTCCGTGTTTCAGTGGGTTCTTGGTCGACAGCCGAAACAGCCGGTGTTTCAGGCAAGTTTAACGGAATTGACTCCAGAATGGATGGACCCTCATGTTCCACCAATGCTTGCTTGTCCACATGCTCTGCAAGAAGTGGTCGGGTATATGGAGAACCATCCCCCTTTGCAGCTTCTGTCTCTGACGGCGATTCTTCAGACCAATTGCCAGAATCTGGGAAATGCGGCAGCTCAAAAACCACGGAATCTGACTCAGGGCCGAAGACATGAGGCTCGAGAGAGGCTGTTGGAGTTACATGAATGTCTAACAGGTTTTCTGTTGTGGTCACGGAAGAACCATCACTGATGCCGTTAAATTCGTCACTGGTCACACACTTGGCCATATTGGCACCTGCATCAGGGACAGAATACTCGTCGACATCAGCATTGTCTGGGACATGTTCAGAAACGGATGAAGCCTGCTCTGGAACATCGCTGTCAGCTGTGGAGATGGAGGTGCCAAGAGCAGGGACCTCCTCCTCCAATTCCGCATCGAAACAGGACAATCCAATCTTCTGCACCTTCGGACGAGCTGGCAATTTCAAACCTATGACTTTCGGCTTGAAAGAAAACCTGGTTGAAACTGGGGCAATGGCATCTTGATCATGAACAGAAGGCTGCTCATTTGGCATTTCACAATGCATAGTTGTAGTTTCGGGGACAGCAATGACAGTTTCACTCTCATGTTCATTGAAGGGGGTAAATGGAACACTTGCCAGCACTGAAGATCCCGGCAGTTCATCGTCAGAATTGTCAGTGTCGATATCACATGGATCATAAAGATCTTCTTCTGGATTATAAATCTTGGAACCAGCTTCAACTGCCTCAGGCTGTTTCACCTCGCAAACTGGGGTAACGGGTAGAAGTGGTATCTCTTCACTTGGTGGAAGCGGTATGTCACCGCATTCGAAATCTAATGCAACAGATTTTTCAATGAATATTGGGAGGCAATCGTTATCAGAATCATGCTCAGGTGAGGTTATGTCAATGACCTCAGCAGCAGGTTTGTTTGATGATTGAGTTGCCAAAATGTTAGACGATTCTGCCACAATGTTCACCAAACCTGGCGGATCCTCAGGAGGGGGCATTGAATCCACCAATTCGTTCTGAAGTTCTTTAGGCAAGTTATCATCATCGAGAGACATCACCTGACCACCACCGTGAAGTTCTGGAAGAGACTGATCAACAATGATTACAACTCTATGTTCCGATACAATTTGTTCAGGAATTGTTGATGTGTCAACATTTTCTTCCCAATCACTGACAACGTCTTGCCCACTTTCACCAGGCTTCTGTGCTGATTTCTCAAGACTGTCAGCCAAAGAGGTGTCGCACTGTATCTCCAACACAGAGGTGTCGGCACCTTTTGATTTCCGCTTTGTCGACTTTGAATGATGCTTGACATTATTACCTTCATTTCCACCATGTCGTTCCTTTTTTGACTCACTCTTCTTTCCATGTGAATGATCGGATTCTTTCTCAGCATTTGCAGATCGGCTTTTTGACTTTCTAGCCTTTCCAATGGCATCTGGGGACGACTGATCAGAGGTGGATGGTGACCGTTTCCGCTTCACCGGCGTAGTTCCATGAACTGGTGACTGCACATGCTCGTGATCCTCCTCTTCCGACGATTCCGTCTGAGCCGGTTTGGTCTTTGCAGCTTCTTTTGCAGGATCATCAGAAGGGCTGCTCTCCGACATCCTGAACTTCAGAATATACTTCTGGATAATGCCTTCGTCGATACCCAAGAGTCTCAACTGGTCAAGAGTTATCCCTGGCGGGAGTTTCCCCTTCTTCAACCGTTTCAGCAATTTCTTCTTTATCTTATCCTTCTTGCGTGCCTTCTTCTTCTCTCGTGGAGATGACAGGCTATCCGACGAGGTGGTTGCAGTGCTTTTGTCGGAAGATTCCGAGGAGCTCTTTCGTTTGCGATGCTTTGCACGTATTTTCTTCGCAACGACTTTCCGCTTGCGAGACTTTTTCCGGCCGCTGTCATCAGTGCTTTCGGATGTGGACTTCTTCCGTCGCTTCCGACTAGATTTCTTGCGTTCAATTTCGTCCGAAGAGTCTTCATCACTTTCCTCAGAGCTGGCTTCCTTCTTGCGTTTCTTTTGCTTGCCAATAAGTTTCTTGGCTTTACTCAACAACTTCTTTTTCGCTTTCATTTTCTCCTTCAGCTTCTTGGACTTTAACTTCCCAGATGACACCTCCTCCCCTTCCTCGGGAGAAGAGGATGCAATACGAGGCTCCTCGTTTGCACTCAAGTTAATTATCTTCCGAATGCAATTCTCCTCCTCTCTGAGGTTTATTATCCTTCGAACATCCTCCAAAACAGCAATTTCGCTGTCTTCAAATTTGTCGCGGTCGTCATGTGGGTACAGATGCTTCAAACCAGCATCACTTCCTTCACTCCGACTCGAGTCGTTGAAGGAAACAGACTTCATGAACTCTTCGTACGCAGAGCTCAGCTGGTCGCCTTGACCTTGTCCATTTAGAGCAGACGAGGCGAGAAGGGACTGGTCAATGCCAGCACGCTTCAGCTTTGCCTCTGCGATGCCAAGCAAGTTATTTTCTGCTTGCCCACCACTAAAAAACTCATCCAGTAATGCATGGTCGTCTACTTCCGGAGGCTTCTCCAATGTTATTGCTTCTTTCTGTCTACTGCTACGATTCCGCGGTGCTCTTTGCGGCAAGCCATTATCCTGATTCGTCTCCATGCGCTCATCGCTGTTTGATGATTCACTTTGTCGATGAGCAGATCGCTTGTTGTCATCCATGTGTCCCAGGGGCGCTTCTGGTGATCCTCTCCCAACATGGTTACTGATTTCAGTGATGCCACTCTTAGGGTGGCCTTTTGAATTGTTGTCTTCACCACCAAGTGCCTCTCGTTGTTCTGGGTATTCTGCTGCATGAGACCTATGCTTCCGACTTTCCCTCCTGCTTAATTCCAATTCTGTCCCCGAACCATGTCTGACCTTTTCACTCTCTGTCCCCGAACGATGTCTGACCTTTTCACTAACAGCTGAAGCTTGCCGCTCAATCTTTCTGCTTTTTTCTTCTTTGGGAGGATCGAACCTCGACACCCTCCGTGATCTATCTTTCGACGATTTTTTCTCACTGACAGTCTTCTTCTCACCATTTTCTTCTGAATCTTCATTATCGGTATCCCATTTCGATTTCACAACCTCCGGAATCACAGGCACGGTGGTCTGCTGTGGCGTCCCCGCCTCAGAAATTTCTCCATCTGACAAATTCATCGCATCCTCCCCATCACCAGACAACACCACCTTTTCATAAACAGGATCGTTTTTACTGCCAAGAGTTGGCACAAGGAAGTCAGTGTGATTCTCGAGAAACCATGACCGAGGCTGAGGCTCCCTGTCCATCGATTCTCGACCGGATGCAGCATTCGTGCTGGTCAGCATGATGGTCTGCTTCATGCAGCTGACAATAGTGGAGTTTTCACGGTTGAAAATCTCCGACCTGGTCTTGTAGAACCTGGTGGACATATCCAGATTTTCACAAAACGACAGAGAAGGCTTCGTTTTTGTGTACATGACCAAGTGAGATGGATACTCCTTCTCCTTCCGCTCATCCGAAGAACTCTTGGCATAAATCGGACGAAGAAGTGATGAGTTCGGCTTTGCAGCTCCTTGGCCGTCTGGCCTCCGGTCCCTTGAAGACTCGTACCTGTCGTCATCTGGAGATCTGGAAAAAATAGAGGATTCCTTTACAATGTGATGAATTATTGCTGCAGATCAGCTGATCAAACAAGTTATGAAATGAAAATTGCCTTTTAAAGTGAAGAATTAGGTCTGGTCAATTTTTCTGCAAGTCATCACTCATCAGTCATGCATGCCAGTCACCTGGATTTACTTTCCAGTATCCAAGCATGAGAAATGCCTCGACATTGGCAATCCGTCACAAAAACCACATCGACATTTTGAATATTTTCATCGAATTAGGCTTGTCTCCCGAACAAGCATTGTGCCAACTGGATTTGGAGCATCTGTTCCCGTACAGTGGACTGGAGTGGGTACTGAACAGGAACTTTGAAGAAAAATGTAAAAACCGAGCGATTTTTGAGTAGGCCACATTGCAGTCTTGGCAACGACTGGCATCTTAGGTCAGCGCAATTTTCCATGGCATTTTATTTTAATCCTCTATGCCTCATGAATTTGTGCTATTTTTACATCTAAATTGTTAACCAACTATTGACGTGGGCTGGGATGGTTTAGGTAGCACTTTCTAAACTATCCAGTAATCAGCACTTTCATATATTTCAATCAGATTTTTGCGGCAGTAATCAGCACTTTCTGCCTCAAATGTTGATAAAAGTAGAGATGCGGAACATCAAAAATCTGAAGAACAATGAAAATATCATGGATGTGTTTGTTATGCATAAAACATGAATTAAAAATGAATTTTTTGTCAGCAGTAAGAATAAATAGATACCTGATCAGAATAATTAAGATGTTGCAAACTGCTAACCTATCACGTCTTCTGTCAGACTCCTTTCGGTTGCTTTCCTTCTCAAGATTCTTGTTAAATTTCCTGATGGTGTCGAACTCAACGCCTTTCTCCTTGAATTCATTCCATCCTTGAGGCATAACAAAAGCCTTGATTTTCTCAGCATCCTTGTCCTTCTCAGCCCGTTTTTCTCTTTCTCTCTCTCGTCCTCGGCTCCTATCACGGGATCTACTGCGGGTGCGACTGCGGTTACTCCTCTTTCGGTGACGACTATCTGTGCGGTCTTGTCGGCTATCATCTCTGTGGGAGCGATCATCTGTGCGGTCTTGTCGGCTCTCGTCTCTGTGGGAGCGATCAGATCGGCCACTGCTTTTGGTTGAAACCTTCCTATCCTTGTCCGCCACACCCGACTCGACCTTCCGCACAGGTTCTTGTTTCCTTGAGGCATGGTCACCATCTTTTTCTTCAGCATTTTCACTGGGCTCCACTGGCTTCTCAGTCGTCTTCTCCTCTTCTGCAACCGCTTCAGAGACAGCTTTCGCCATGAGCTCCGCCCTGTGAACAGCCTCCTTTTGTTGCTGCAAAATCTGCAGCTGCGCTAAAGCCTCATCGAAAGACACATTCTCACTGGTTTGCATCTTACTGGCCTCCTCTACAGTGATGAGCTTATTCACTGCTGCTCTCTCGTGCATTAGTGTCTCTATTTCCAGTGGCTTCTTTTCCTTCTTTTTGGTTGCCTTCCTGGCTTCCTTTCTCTCATCATCGACCAAGGCAGAGATCGGTTTTGGTGGTGGAACGGCTGCCTTGTCTGGCTTGGAAAATCCGAATGAGACATTTTGTTTGCTCAAGGAAAATGCCTTCAAACGCTGCTTGGCTGCAGATTTTCCAAGGACAGATACTTTTGGAATGTTGGGAGATGGTAATAGTTCCGAAAGGCTGACGTGGGGAACATATTGTGGTGACTGTGGTTGTTCACTCTGGTTATTGATCCCAAGATTCGGGGGATGATTCCATACTGGCGGCGTCGGTAATGACACCGGAGGACCGTTTGATGTTGGCAACGACACTTTGGGCTCACTTTGACTAATCTGATTGTCAGCATCTTGGGGAGGTTGCATCTCCTCAATTATGGAGCCATGCTGCTCTTCTGTGACATCCTCATCCTCCGACATAGCGTAAGTCGGAGAGTAAACATCTTCGGGGATTACTTCGTCAGGTATCGGCTGTTGCTGGAGTTGGGCAGGTGAGTCAATTTTGCCGACATTGTTATAAAGCAGAGGCCTGGAGCTGATAACGTGCTCACCGAACTCCAAATTAGAGTTCAATTCGCTGGAGTTCAAAGCTGGTGCACGAGACGCACTATCGAACGAGAACTTCTTGAATGGTGCATCCGAGATGGTAACCGAGGATCCAGTGTGTTGGAAGCTGTTTTGAGTTGACGAGCTGTTCGAATTTGTTTCACAGACCCCACCAGGTTCTGATGTTGATGGCGGCAGGGGAATGTCAACAAAGTCCAACAGAGTGGATCCCTGCCCAACGAAAGCTGTCCCACTGTGGTTGAATATGTTGATGTTGGATCCAAATCCAAAACTTGGAGCAGCACTGGACACACACTCCTCTGGTAATGGGATATCCATTTTGCAGTATGGATATCAAAATATCCTGAATCAGCCTGAAAATAGCAGCAAAAAATTGAAAAAAAAAATGGTCAGATTACCTTCTTACGATTCAGACTGCATTCTTCCTGGTGGTTGTAAATGTGGCAATTTGCGAACTCAGGGCAAATGACCTTTACTCCACTGAATGCAGATGAATTTGAAAGCACAGAATCGTTCCACAATTCAAACAGGACATTCGGCATGGCGTAATTTGGCCCTGATTGCATGCCATAAGCAAGTAAGATATTTCACTTTTCAATTGTGATGAAACTTTTACTTAATAAAGGTATCTAATGATTATTATTGTCACGTATACCTATCACAAATGAATAATGAACCCAGGTGCAAATTGCAATTATTGGAGGTTTACTATTACCTACCAGCTAGGTATGTGCCCATTTTGATTTTCTTTAAGTTACCTAGCAACTTTTAAACATCACCTACCTACACCGGAAAAAATCCGGTGACTTCTTTGGGGAAATCACTTGTACCTTATCGTGCCTTTAAAAAACTGGGAAGTCACTACTTCTTTTAAAGTACCCACAGGTGCCCACTTCGTGAAAAAAAACAGGCAATTTTTTCAAAACATCCCTTTTTCAGAAATCAATATTGACAGCCAAAATAAGAACCAAATTGCTGCACATTTTGCTGACGTAGGTACCCATCTTTGATCTTGTTTGTAAAAAAAATTCTCAAACCAAGTTTTAAGCACTTTGTCTGAGATAAATTTCTACTTTTGTACCTAGTATTCTTCAAGGAGTGCCTGCACTTTGAAAGAAGTGACTTCACTCAAGAAGTCACGTCTTTTTCCGGTGTTGGTAAATGGGGAAAAAAGAAAATCAATCTCAAGTTTAATCTCAAGATCAAGCTTGAGACTGATATGCTACTTGTTCAGCATTTTCCTCACCACAACTGAATCTCGTTTAGGTATGTCCAAGTGAAGGATAACAAGTTTTTCTCCTCACAGAGACT
>JASGXE010012887.1:0-35514 GCA_030068105.1 Sinentomon sp. SZTP_YWyxl
TAGGCGCAAGAAGAGGTTCTGTCCTGTGCCACCCATTACCCCATTTTGCTGAAGTTCTCTCGCCGCGGGGCGGGACATCTCCTCAATGTCACCGTGTCACCGTTTGCAATGGTGTGATGCGCGGAGCACAAAAGTTGAAATCAGCAATAAGGCAGATAGAAATGCGATTTTTTCATTGTTCAGAAAATTTGGGAAGCGCATGCTTCCAATTGCGAATGCGCGTTAAATTTTGGAACTGTTGCTCAGAAAAAATGCAATTTGCTAAGCTATCCCAAAGATTATTCCTTGGGATTAGTTCGGCATGATTTTTTCAATGGTATTGTGAATGAATTCCACATCGAAAATTTGCTTTGAAAACCATTTTCGTTTTGTGGAAGTTTTTGTTGCGAGTGTTTGGTTGAGTTTTGGATATACGGAGCCATTCTGAATACCCGGGCCATAGACGAGTTTTTCAGACTTTTGAAAGCACGGCGCAATGTAATTCCCCATTTAGCATGCGCCGCAAAACACATTACATGAAGGAATGCATTTAACAGCGCTTACTAGGTGGGGAATAACATTGCCCCGTGCTTCAAAAGTCTGAAAAAAATCTCCTATGGCCCGCGTATTTTGAATGTCTGAGCATTTTGGGTGTAGCGCCATATTTCGCCGGTAGATTATGCATCATCATTCATCTTACAGGTCTCAGTTGATATCCACGTCGAAATTGCAATTTCTATGATCACATTATTCACATTTGGCGCACTCAAAATGATATTTTCTATTTCGATCATATGGTGGTAAAGTTTCCAGATTGCCCTCAAGGAGGCTAAAACACTCCCATTTCGCCGCAGTTTCAGGTTGCAGATCCCCTGATGTGTCTTCCACCCTTCGAAAATTTCATGGTTACACGAAATTTGGCGAACTTTTCAAATCCTCATCAAACCATTGCTGCTCCTGCATGAGCTTTTGTTGCCAAAAACGCACTTCGCAACTCTCGGTTAATAGATGAAGGGAAAATGTCAGATTTCACGTTTCTGGTTTTCGCCACTTTGAACAATTTTGAGTCAAATCTTTCTGAGGACGTGCAGTTGATCCAGCATATGTATACCTATTACCATGTCTGCTAAAAGGTCTTTACGAGTATACATTGGAGATGAGGTTAGCGCTGTGATTGGGCGCAGGCCAGGCTCCTCTCACAGATGTTTTTTGTTTCTATTTGGTGGAAATTCAGCCCATTCCCAGAAGGTCTAAGGTCACCCATGCAAAGTGCGACGCCAAATCCGACCCATGCCGCAGACATTGCCCATTCATAACGCGATTTGTACTCGCAGATGCCATCATGTATCTAGGCTGTTTTGACTTTGACTGACGTAGATTTTCAGCCCCAATTCTCTTCGATTCGGCAAATCATAGCAAATTCTATGCATCCCTGTAATGTGTGTTGCGTGAGCCATAAATTAGTTAGGCGCATCAAAAGGTTCTCTGCAATGTGCAACGCCACCCCATCTTACTGTTAGTTGTCCTCTCGTCGCTGGACATCCCCAAAATGCGATGGCGTGTGCGCCCAGCACATTTTATGAAACGAGTGAAACATCGAAATGCGATTTTTTCATTGTGCAGAAAATTTGTGAAGAGTTGCTTCTAATGGTGAATGCGCGTCATTTTTTGGAATTGTGCTCAACAAAAATGCGATTGGGAATTGATTACTGGGGATTAGCTTGGCATGATTTTTTTCAATGGTGTAATGTGATTTCCACATCGAAAATTTGCTTTGAAACCCATTACCCTCGTTTTGTGGAAGTTTTTATCGCGTGTTTTGTATGTGAGTTTTGGACGAAGTTTTGCTTGAAGTTTTGTGTAGAGTTTTGAGCCATGTTGCCGGTAGATTTTCACGTTTTTTCATCAACGTTTTTCATCAACTTATAGGTGTACATTTTTTTGAAGAAAGACAGACAATGGCTTTAACGACCGTTGGCAGATCAAAATGAAAAATATGACCATCAATACTAAAAGAAGAGTCTAACAATGATGGTAAACAAAATAAACGACGATTTAATTCAGGGCACAACACAGACTTGTAGACGTAATCATGCGACAGAAAAAGCGGCCCTTTCGACGGACACGGTGGAGGCGACAGTAAAAAACAACTGCAAATATTCCTATATTTGAAACTTTCGAATGGAACCTATATTGGTTTTCGATGTTTGTTTCATATGCCCTTCAAGAATGTGTTTCACTCTCGGTCTCTCAGAGCCAGTAATTTGTCGTCTTATAAAAGAGATGATACATTTTAATATATGTCCATATCAGCGATGGAACTAATGTCTTCTTAATGCAATTACGTGTTGGTACGCTCTTTGTGCGATGCCTCTTGCCTCTTCGCCTGCCTTGTGATAGATACAAGCGTGTGCATATTCATCTCTGTATCTAATAATCCAGAATATAAAAGGAAAACAATTTTATTTTGAATTATATTTCTACGGCAGCCATTTTTCTTCGGTGATTTAGTAGGCTTGAACTTCACTTGAACAGATGTAGCGCCAAACCCATATTTGCTGCTTTCATCTCCCACTAAAGACTCTGGCTGGGTGTTCTGCATGTCGACAGGGTGTAACAGACTTCCCATAGATATAAATCTCCTGGAATACACCGCTGGTGAACGACTCCGGCCATTGATGCACTTCTTTGTGCCCCATTTTGGTCAGCAAAATGTCCATCAAAGCATTAAAACTCATGAAATCACAGGAACACGGCAAAGTTAAAAAAAATCGTATACCTATATGCAAATACAATTTCGATAATAATTTTCGGATCATGATTAATTTATTGTCAATTGAAAAAATTGACAAATAAAAATCGAGCCATTGAAAATGCGTATAAAAACTTGATTCGTTTGTGATTCATCAATGATGTGTTCAAAAATAATGAAAAAAGGCACAAGTTTTCCACTGCCGTTTTAAAGATTATAAAATAATTTCATGAGGTATCAATTGTTCCTCATTGACCTCTTGGCTGTTTGATTCGAAAATTCGCATTGGCCTCCTTCAAGTTATATCCAAAGCACAAATGGATCGTGAGGTGGGCACACCATTTCTTGACAGTTGAATGGCGATTTTTTCGGTTTAACTGCTTCGCCGAATCAATGACGTGCGCAACTCTTTGTTTTGAAGGAGAAGCTGAATTTCGGCACTCCCTGCACAAGGCTTCGGTTGAGGATGAAATTTATTACAGCGATGATAAATTAGCCCGAATTTGGAGGAAACCGGGCGATGTATATGCTGAGGCCAACCACCACTATCGTGATGTGATGTTGTTGGTGCGGCGCAGTGCGGTTCGCCACTGAGTTGCAATATTTCAAAGATTTCATTCAGAACAAGATGAAGCAAAAAAGCTTTTTGGATCTTTTTCAAAACCGAAGAAGCCTGCCAGCAGCAGGAGAAGACGCATCACGCCAGTAAGAACGCCAGCATATTCATTTCATACACCATGGAAGCGAATAATCCACAAACCAAAATCTCGGAGAAATCTAAAACCGAAAAGAATCCGACCGAATTGTGTGGCTAGAGGTTTGGTTAGATTGGAGTTATTTTTTATCCCAGAGATTTCTATCATACGGTGCTACATATAGGTGTAACCTGTTGGGTTCGGTTTTTGGAATGGGTATATTTTATTTACAGTTATTTTAATTCCACCATTTTTTGTTGGGAGGAAGAATTATTTGGAATAATGTTCCGGTAATCTCAATAATACCTAAGTGTTGAGGATTTATTACTATGAAAGCTAGAACGAGAAGCTAGAAAAATCAGATCCACTCATTCAGGATTCAAATAAATCCCACTCAGAGTCAATCCAACTACGTTGGAGATCAAACTTGTACCTTTTATTCAGAAACGCAGAAAACACAAAGCTTGTTCGAATTCAATGTCGCCTATATGCTTCATGCAATAACGCGCTACCTGCAATGAAACTCTTATGTCAGTTACAGCTCATTCCACTTGAAGATATGAGCTGAGAATGCTTCACACTCTTCCATTTAAATGCACAGAAAAACTTTAATTTCTATGCCGAGAATGAAGTTTTCAACCGAATTTTCATTGTTGAAAGAATTCTGAATTCAATCAGAGCACACTTGGGAGCATTCTTAGCTCATATCTTCAAGTGGAATAAGGAGTAGTGCAGTGTTGCATAGTCGATTTGCTTATTCATGATTGGCAAGTCATGAAAACAAGTGGCAAAATAGCATGGAGCTATTTTCAACGCGCAGAGGCGAAATTGAACTTGAGGGTGATTGAAAAAGCACGATTGCATTTCTGCACCATTCCATGGGAAACCTGCACCGAGACTGTTCAACATTCCAACTGAGGGTTCAAGCTATGCCATGGACCAAACACCTTGATACCTGACAGAGCTGCCCCTCTGCAAAAGAAGGTGTTGTGTTTTGAAGTCAAAAATCACAACGTGAATGCGCCAGAGAGCAAAGGATCTTTCGCCGCAACCGCAAGGGCTGCGGATAATTATCTTCTGAAAAGAACTGTTCTATAAAATTCTTGAATATTTCATGGCCATGTTCGGACATTTTTGAAGTTTGGCACTGCGTGTTGCTGGAAGCGCCTTCGGTCAGGGTTTGGGCATAAAGAGCATACGTTGATGCAGTCTCTTTTGATTTTGCGAAAGCTTTCGATGTCGTTTGGTACTTAGTGTAATTACTGATACTACCTTTCTGATGGGTTTTAACGGTGTTACTGTGACATGGCTTGCAGGCTATCTCTTTGGCGGAACTCCAGTTGTCAAAGTTCAGGATTTTCTGAATCCCTCCCAAGTATAGGTACCATCTGGTGTGTCTCAAGGCAGCATACTATGGGACAATAATAATTATTGGTTGTTTCAAATGACTTTGCCCACGGAATAAAGTTGTCGATGCATCTCTTGCCGATGATTGTGCATGTGTTGCGCAGGAAAATAAACTCATTATCGGCAGGTTCTCCTGGACTCGATATCGATTTCCCAGTTGTGCACAGTTTCTGAAGCGTTGAATTCTCAGAGGTGTTTCTCAGTCACATTTTCGAGGGTGGTCTCAGTGGGAGGTGATATTATACTTTTTGAATGGAATTCAACTGATTCCCACAGTAAGGAAATCATGTATTTGCATGGGGGCCAGGTTAACCGACAAACTTGAGTAGTCAAACCATGATACGTCGGTCACTAAAAGGGCATGGCGAACGCTCTACTTTGCTGAAGAGAAGAAGTGTTTCGCTCAGAAGTCGCGAAAAAGATTTTCCATCTCTTGTAAGGCCAATTCAAATATGCCTTCACGGCTTGGGACCCATCCTTTCCAGCATCTGGTTGCTTTAGAAGTTCAGCGTCAGGCTACTCGCTTTGTTTTTGGCACACTGTAAGAAAAAGAGCAATGTTTCTGCTGTTCTAGTTAAAAGATCGGCTCAGGATTTTTGGTCGGGCGGATAATGATTCAGCTCATTTTATGATTTTTTAGAGTTTGCGACTCTTGGGTGCATGGAAGGTTCTTTCAAAACATATCCTGAGTCCAACGTTCTTCGGGCATCTATAGATCATGCCACGTGTATCATATACACACACTGATTTGAAAATGTCGCCCATCAATATTGAACATGGAAGCTACCTATATAAGTAGCGACAGGGAGGTCCAACACTTTTTTCTGGAAATTTCCAAAAACACCGCAACTATTTAGAGCTTAAGAGCACGCTTCTGCAACGACCAAAATCGGTCATGGCACAAACGAGCCTTTTGCTGGCGTACGAGTATGCTTGTTCTGCGTAATTTATATCCACAGTGTTAGAAGTCTCAGTATTCGGCTCATTGCCTCGCACATCCGTGAAGAAATTCTTCTGTGCCGTATTCTGTTATAAATAGATGACACTCAACCTTGTTCCGTGGGATCTCTATCCTCCGCGTGGGGGCCCTGACACCACTTTCCCTCCTGTCAAGAAGAGGGGGCATATACCTACGGCGATCTAGAAGCAAATCCGTGTCTGGATGCCTTGTTTGGCTCAAAGGAAACTGGAAAACCTGCCATTTGTCATTAATATTTATAACTGTTATGAATTAAGGACATGGCGCCGAGTTGCTATATTATCATGTAATCGTGTTCGCTTTTGTTGTGAATCTTTTGTATAAGGTGCTTCAAAAGATTCGCTACAGAGTGGATAATGGAGGGATGTTTCAATTGAGATGGCAATCGCGAGTCCAGGATGCTCACATCCTGGCCTTAGTTATTTTTGCCGCGATCGCATACAGTATAGCTCATACCCGTATTATGGGTCGCAGACCGTAGGCCTATGTGTTGTCGCATCCTGCACAGCAATCACCACTCGACTCCTGATCGCCGTCTGCAAGTTGCAACCATTTAATCCACCCTGTTGATCCATCCTTTTGAAAGAGCAATTTCGATGTACCCTTTTTTCACTTTTTCGTTGCCATCTCCTTTGCATCTTGATTCACGCAGAGATGCGAGACTGTTGCTTGGAAATCAACGCTACGGTTTCTGATTTATTGCACCAAAATTGTCCCACAGATATCCGGAATAACATTTCAGCATTTTAAAGTCTAAAAAAGATCTGTGGTGACTTCCTGATGCACAAAATTTGATTAAACGTGCACCATTTGCAGCCTAACAATTTGCCCTTGAAATTTAAGGAGTAAGATAAAAAAAATGAAACATCTCGTTTGCTTCTTGCTAAGGGCACACGTAGAAAGAATCAAGATAGATTTTGAAAGTGTCACGATAATAATATCGTTGAACACCAAGGAAATAAATAGGATAGAATGATGATGCTCTCTGCGCGTTGAAGCCAACAGAGCGATCCGCCGCCACACTGCTCTCGGGCAAAAGCGCCGCGTGAAACTCGAAACGCATATGGGACTCGCCGGTGGCCTGACCACAATCAAAGCAATATCTGGAGGAGCTCTGAAGTGATTTTCTTCGGGTTTGGATTTTTGGAAAGGGGACAAACCTGGACTTTTGCTCACCAAAGGAGATTTTCTTCACTTTATCCAGAAACCAGAGGGCGTAATGAGAGAAAATACATTGGGCGCAACGAAAGGAAAAGTGTCATAAAATTCAGGGTTCCTGCCAGGTACCTATTTTCAAAGATTGTGCAATTTTTTCCGTTACAACATGGTTACGACCTGCGGAAGAGTTGTAGAGGAAGCCTTCCAGTCTCCAAAAATACCAAAATCGTTGAATTTGAACACCATTTGGCAATTTTAAGAACAGAGACAACGCGTCATGGCAGCGTCGTTTTGTTTTTGAGCGGGGAAGAGGCCGCGACTCCTTTGAAATCCCTGGGAGTCACGGCGTCTTCCCCGCTCAAAAACAAAACGACGCTGCCATGTCGCGCTGGCTCTGTTCATAAAATTGCCAAATGGTGTTCAAATTCAACGATTTTGGTATTTTTGGAGACTGGAAGGCTTCCTCTACAACTCTTCCGCAGGTCGTAACCATGTTGTAACGGAAAAAATTCCACAATCTTTGAAAATACCTGGCAGGAACCCGGAATTTCACAATACCGAAATTTGAGCACTTTTGTTGCTCAAATGGTTTCAGGGTTTTACCCGACGAAAAGTTGGGATCATCATACATGGGTGGAGGAGCTTATTTTTCAGCTTTGCACCATTGTGAACCGCATCAAAAACCGTTGCTTTGTTCAGAAGAAATTTAATTTTCTGTGGGCGTCGCACCGCGGTGCTCACAGAAAATACACACCATGCAGTGCAGCGTTCTTTTCTCTTCGCTTTTTTCTGCCCAAAAAGATCATGGCGACAAGTGGACGCAACGGCTTCACTCTTCTTGGATGAGCGAGGCTCACTCTATAAAACTCGTTGTGAACACCAGTACTTCTTGTGGGCACTTTTAAAATGGTGATGGATCTCTCACTAAACCTTCAAAATCCTTTGGAAACCTTTCGAGGAATATCGAAAATTCAGCAATTTCGCAAAGGGCTCTGTCGAGAGAGTACAGAGGGCTTCATAAAGAGAGCCGTTTGTCATTGTTGCGGAATTTTTGTCTCTCCATTTTTTATCTCACTGGGAAGGATGCACATTGAATCAAATGAGAGAACCTTTCCGCTGTTCTCCGCAACAGAAGGCTGAGTGTTTTTCAACGTTCACCTTTGTTCAGTCGCTTATTGCGATTCTCAGTTGGGTTCAGAAAAGATTTTGAAATTGTCATGAAACCAAAATAAAAAAATTAAGTTGGTATTGTGAAACCAAACCATATCCAGTGACGCCGTCATGAGATCGAGTGACGCGATTCATTTGGCTGGAGGGTTTTCGGGAGGATTTCCCGTCCTTTCGACAGCATTTTCTGTTTCTTTTTCGGCAAAACTGAGCATTTGGCCATTTTCTGCTCCAAACGACCTCATGGAATGTCGTTTGAAATTCGTTTGATTCAAAAAACGAATTTGTGGATTTGGAGTCAAACTCCATGCAAAGCAAAACTGCCACCAAATGGGCTTTTTTTGCAAAAATGCAAAAAAGCCCACTTTCAAAAATCTGATTTCTACCTATTCAAGTCGGCATATCGAGCCCCATTTAAGGCCGTGGCCCCCACAATTGCGCATTTCGCGAGCTGCGGGGCCCAAGTTGGTGCTGCCAACATGGAACCTAGAACAAGTGCCATGCTGCCAAGTCGCGGGGCTCCACATTTTTTGTTCCAAGGAAAATAATTTCTCAACGCTTTTGCTGAATTCTCCTTTGGCTTGATAAACATCGATCTCGCTGAATCTTAAATGATGCATGTGTCCAAAACTCCATCTGATAAGCGCTCTCATAAATTGAACAAAAATTTTTAAATTCTTGATAAATTGAACAATTAGGATCAAATGTTGTGTCCCCACAACGCAAAAGATGTAAACCCGTGGATGCGAAGAAATGATGAATTCGAATCATCAAGGATTAATCAGGGATTAATCTCTAGCAATGAGATCTATAAGTCAGAAAACTCCTGAACCAACGTGCAAGAGAAAAGCAAACATGGGTGTTTCGTCAATAAAATTTCGGTGTGCATGCAGTGATGATGAACCCTTTTTGGATTTGATTCTGATTAAAAATAAATGCACCTATACGAGTGGCATCCAAAAAGTTCTTGCAAAACCCTCGTGAAAACCATAGATACAAATAAAGATTCGTCTTTCTTTCCTTTACATACCATCAATGTCATCATCATTCCTGCACAGTGACAAGTTTTCCATCGGTCCTGAAGTTGTCTAACGTCTTGATCTTGGATGTCTTGGACGTCTTGGCACAGGGTGCACGGATTGATCCCCCTTGTTCCAGGATCTGTTGAGCTCTTGCGGATTATATCAAAATGTCAACCAGGCAGGGGAAACTTGATCACAGAGAACAGGTCGAAGTCAGGGGCCCATATTCGGCTTGTTGCTGCAAAATGTTCCACTCTGACCTTGTCAGAAGATAAACAACTGTTGTCTTGTGATAACTTGCATTGGCGACGGGTTTGGCAATTATTTACTCATTGAAGCTCTTATCTCTTATCACGGATTTCAAGGAGCAGGACACCCCCGAGGAATATTCAGCGGAAGTCCAGGGTTATCGTCTGTCCTTCAGTAACAGCATATTGTTAAAACATCCAGAATCTTTGTGCTTAGGTCGTCATTTATTTCACTCTATGGTCAGCAGCAGTTCATGCCCAAATTTCACGCAACCTTCCCTGGAGTAGTTCTCAATGATTCGCCTTCCTTCTCTTATGCGTTTCATCGATTCTGTCACATGCCGATACGAGATGACTTTTTCACCACATGCCTCAACAGAATTTCCCATGGGATGTTTTCTCTCGGACAGGTTCAGTATTCACATGAGAACATTGGTCACTCATCGTTATTCTCTAGCTATGGCACCAGACTATGAGGACAAAATACAGTCTGAAAACTGTATTTTTCTTGAATCTTGAAACAAGCACAGAAAAGCCTTCTTCAACATGCCGATGGAAAGAACAAGAATGGGGCAAAGGAAACAGATAAGAAAGCAAAGTTGACCTCGCCGGAAATAAATAAAAACGTCTTGCAAGGAACTATTTGATTGATCCTCGTATGCTCCCATATATGTGGGGGCACTTTCATCATTTGAAACATGAGTACGCTTGTTTGGTTTTCTGTGTTGCATAATGAAAAATACAACGGTGCTGAGATGGTCCAGCCGACTTGTGAAATTTATGGCAAACGGGCAACACAATGCGAACAACAATGTTCTTCAGGACTTTGACTCGTTTATCATTCGTGCTCCCAACTGTGCTGTTGCCAAGAAAGATATACAGGGTTTCCCACAAATCACTTGACAACCTCAGAAAAGTGCATTGCAGTTTTGAAGCAACTCTACAAGCTTGGAGTGGAGTTTGTTCCAATCCGAATGGATAACACCTGCAGCAGGGAGCCTGCCCAATCTGAACCTGAAATCTGTAGAAATAGCCCCACAATTGAAGATTGAAAACTAATAAACAGCAGGGGTTTTCAAGTGACTTTTGGGATACCCTGTATACCCACTTGGTTAAGGACAGGAATGACAAGTCGTGTAACGGATGCGCTCTGGAGACAGCGACAGGGTGGTCATTCTCTAATCAGTCCGCAATTCGGAAAGTGTCGTGAGACTCTCGCTTGCAGCTGACACTCTTTGTTGTGGTTTTTTTAATCTGAAACTCCATCCAAGGAACAAAAGCGAAGAATTTTGAATCTTGCGGAATTCAAGCTCCAAATCACCAGTCACTCACTCGTCACCAGCCCGGAGTTCAAGACATAAGAATGAATGAATATCAAGGTTATGGAAATTTTGGTAGTTTATAGTTCAAGGCTGCAACCTGAGAAGGTTGAGCCACACAGAATTTGGGACAGACATTTTGAAACTTTACCAATGATGGAGAACAAATTCATGAAACTTATATGGATGATGCAAGTTATGTGGAATTTGATCCTGAAAATCACAAGGACTCTAAATTTTATGGAAATTGTACGTTAACGCTTTTTAAACTCACGGCGTCATGTGGATGTTTTAGGTCGCTTGATATTTTCCACAGGAAATTAAATTGACTCGAAAATTGAACAGGAAATTGACCAGAAAATATTGTAATATTGGCTTGGGTACTTTTCTGCCACAAATACAGGTGCCGAAAAACCACCCTGATATCACAGCGTCCGAATTTTGGCAAACTTTGTTTTTTCTCAAAACATTTTTCTTTCTATTTCGTGCAAGCCCCTGTACGTATCGAAAAGAGGTAATACATCCCACGGAATTGATTACGCAGTTCCATTCCATTCCTTTCCTTGGTGCATGCCGATGCCATGCACTTGTCTGCGGGGCTGCTGCGAGGATTTTTCCGGTCACCATGAGTTGGCTAAATTATGCCCCATTCTGATCAGCGCAGGCGCTGATGCCATCTCGAAGTATTTCTCAAGTTTTCTGCCTCAACCTCTGCCTGCAGGTGGTATCGTTGAACACCTCCATTTCAGACTCAACTCAACCAGAAAAATGCCAAGCTGTGTTGTTTGTTTTTTATTTTCTTTTTGGGCATATGTCTGCTTGTTAGAAGAGCTTGATCGTGAAAGGGATATGCATGTATTGCTGGGGAATTAAGTCGGGTATATCATGACACTATATTGTGGTATAAAATAGCTTACAGAGTTTGGTGCATCCAACCCTTTCTTGTGGAAGGCAATCGGCATGAAAGATGTAAATACACCTGTATCGAGATTCATTGCGCATCACAGGAACTGCAAGATAAAAGCGGCCAAACTGAGAAAGCGTACACTTATGGACTCATTCCTGCCTTATAGGAAAAGCGCCCTGAACAATGCTTACGTAAAATGATAATGGCGATTAGATGGCTTGTCCTAGCATCAACTAGGTATATCATGGTTAACGTTAAGATGGACTCAAATGGACCACGAGAAACGACATCGGCATGGAATTCCTTGAGCTTGTTATATCCATTCGTGTACTTAACCGCTGCTATGCGATGCTGATAAGCTTAACAATTTACCCAAAATTGTCGAGAATAGATATTCCAATGCCAAGAAAGGATGATCAGACTGTTAAGTCCAGAGAACTATGTGTGCCAAAAATAAGCTTCGTATCATGTACGAGATTGAGATAACAAAATGTGGTGTTTTCTTCAGGTGTCAGAAAAGTATCGTCCCAAAATGAAGAGACCAGGGATTGTCTGCTGATAGAAAAGCCAGTGATTGGCGAAGTGACAACAGCGAATACAAGCTTCTTTGCACTGTTGAAATTGAATGGTCTGTGGATTAACCGCAGTCCCTATTCTGAAACATGCACTCTGGCTTGTCGGTACATTGCTTGTGGCAAAAGCCAACGGTTTCAGCGAAGACTTCCTTCCAAACCCTTTCTTTATTTTGCCAGAAGATCTATTATTGGGGCTGCAAGGAAGAGCTTTTATCTGGCCTTCTTTCTGTTACCGTGCTCCATCTTGCATCTTTTTTGAGACCGAACGAGGCTGGTTTTTTCAATTATTTAAAAAAGTTGTTATTCTTCCTCAATGCGAGCAACAATGACGGGGTTTACGTATGTAATTTATCTATATGCTGATTAAAAGAATTATTTTGATTCTTCAGACTTTCCTGTAAAAAACATCCTCAAAACGAAACTTCTGTCCAAGCGAACTGGAAAATCAATTTTTGCTCATCTTCGGAAGAGATCAGAATTAGGCTGCAACATTCCAAAATTTCCTGCGGTACCGGTGGAATTTAATTCCATGGTGGTCATGTCATTCCAGTGTCACAGTAGGCCCTACATGTTGCGAACATTGACACCCATTCGTATTATTCGATATCTTCGGTAGGTATATTCGATCACATTAATCACAACGTTGGCGGCGGTGGCAGTTCAAACCGAGGAATATTCGTTTCAGTTCAAACCGTAAAAATAACCACCATAATTATTCAACATTGTTTCCTGTTGCAAACATTCACATTATATGTATATGTATTTTAGGTGTTCCTAACATTTTTCAACAATGTGCCTGTTGCCTGTTGCAATTTTTGCAGTTCAAGCCCCAAATATATGGCATTATTCACCATTTTCCCCTGTTACAGTTCAAACGCCAAACATTTTGCATTCTCACAATTGTTGCCTAATTCCGTTCAAACCGACGTAGGATACAGCAGGTACATTCGTTCACATTTTTCAACATTGTTACCTGTTGTGGCTTGAACACCAAAATTATTCATTCGCGTTTTTCAACATTGTTGCCCGTGCAGTTCAAAATGTAAAAACATTCACTCACATAATTCAACAATACTCTGTTGCAGTTCAAACCGAATTCATTAACATTGTTCGACATTGTTGCCTCCTATATGCAGTTCAAAACTTGGTGCAGCACGTTTTATTCGTCGTTAGCAAAATTTTCCCGCAGTCCCGATCGGCCAATGTTCTTCGCATTTCTCGGAATGATTTTGCTGAACCTCTTCAGCGGAAATCCAAAACAATTTTCTCCCTTCTCTGCGTCTTCTGTCTTCTAGATGTCAGAAAAGCCCCCTGTTTTTAAAATTCTGTGCTGCTGTGCAAACAAGCAGTTTTTGCAACAACAGGAAAAACACTTTCGCGCTGCAATTAAACTCTCATAAAGCGTCCTTACCTCTTAAGAAAACACTTGCTCAGGTTCAGCTGCTCTGCTGTTGCGAAACAAAAGGAACAAGTCGGTCCAAAAGAAAACCAATTAAGATAATGTTCCCAATCCGCAACATAAACTACACCAGCGCTATTGCGGAAGCGACGGAAACTTCGGGAAGCTACGAGAGAAAAGTCAGCTCTGATGCTCCCAGAGGCTTTAATCTTTTCAAGAGCCGTTTAAGCTCAGCTGATGAACGTTAATGATTTTTTAATTCGATGAGAAATTCCCCGATTGCTGTGGAAGGGGTATGCGCCGCCCTGTTTCGTGGTAAATTGGCCCAATGTTAGGAAATTGTTTCATTTATAATACCTACAAACTAACAGGGTCGTTAGTAAATATCTGAAGGGCTCTGCGCCACGCTGTTCCTTGTGGCGGAATTACTGTCACGGATATCGATTTTTGCGTTTTCTGATTTCCTTGATGGTTCTTACAAAGTCACATTTTCTCACGAAAGATAACAATTTGTTGGCGAGCACAGGACTCGAACTCCGGCTGTTTGGATCATGAGGAAGGTTACTTTTACTACTCGGCCATGATGACAAGATTTCATTTTGACTCGAACCTGTAACGATTTAGTTCATTTTGAAATGTTCTATTATGACATCCGTGTTAGGTAATTGACAAGACTGCAAAAATGATGGTAAGTAGAAACCTCTGTTCCCTTACTGAACCCAATTTTGTTTTTTTTCACCAAAGGGTCGTATTCTTAAACCCGGATTTGACAAAACACGTGAAGATTATGCAATGAGAAAATTTGAACCTAAAGTTTTCTATCAGTGTAGAGCCACCCACTGAGACCACCTCAGCAGAAACGCCACAGATTGACGAGTGTTTGGCAACTTTCAAGAAATATAAACTTCGCAGAAATGACTTTATATGTTTCGGAAAATAAAAAGCACTCGCAGCAATACCAAGGACATAAAATTACGTAAAAGTGTTTAGAATGGCACTTCTCGACACCATGCATGGGAACAACACAGAGTCATAAAACAGGCACCCACCTCAGCAGAAACAAGGAAATCACATTTGCCAAAAACAACTTTCCTGCTTTTTGTTTGACGCGTATTTGCAATAGATTAGATGGAATTCCTGCGGTGACATAACTCACACACAATCAGCAGTATAATGATTGTTTTCTTTTGGACACGAATTTTATGATCCCGGGAAACAGCACGCATGTGGTTTTAAAACAACAATTTCTGCGTCCATTATGGCACACTGGAGTCTCTGTCTGATGGTTCGTGCTCAATTTCATCACCAATCGGATAAATAGTGAAAGTAACATTTTGCAGGAAGATAAAAGGGCAAGCTTCAACGCTTTGGCCTATCACTATAACGATGAAGGATAAAAAAACATAAAAGATATGCCGAAATGTGGACAAACCCCAACAAAAATTTGGAAATGATTTTTTGCAACCACAGTCTGACTTGTCGTCGGTAACAGGCTCTTCAAAATGCCCTTGCCTAACTACCCCTGCGAATCTCATGTTTGCATTAGTACTTGGCCTGCAATTTTTATTTTTTTGTGGACCCAGATTGATCAGACACTGCCGTAACGGCATCATCGTCATGCACCGATTTGAGGCAACATGATCTCCATGAGCGTCGGCAATTGTCTTGAAACTGAAATGAGTCCAGTTTATCACGGGGTTGTACATCATCTTGTCTTGGTTGAGGTACATTCCCCGCAGGTCACAGTTGCGTGGCTAATTCCAATAGAGCTTTCTCCCAGAGAAGGTAATTTCGGTTCCAAGAAACAAAAGCAAGACATGGCGCAATAACCTTGATGCGCTTTCCCTCCTACAAAGTTTGAAAGGATCGGGTGACTGGGATAGAACGGACAAAGGAGGCAGTTTTGGAGGGAGTTTTTGCATGGAGGTGGTAGCTTACACCTGTCCTAACTTAACTTTACCTAACCTCCTCATCTAACCCGGAGAAATGTCAAAAATCAGCCTCCAAAAATGCAAAAATTCTGCCTCAGTCCATTTCTGCCTCAGTTCGTTCTGCCCCAGTCACCGGTCCCGTTTGAAAACGTTTGTTCAGCAAGTTGTCGAATTTCCACATTCTTATTCGAATGTATGTGTTTGAAAACCAAGATGGACAACTTTCGGTTGTCACTTTCCTGAATTTGCATGGAGAAATTTCTGAGAAATTACTGGGAAGCTGCGAAAAAATATGCTGCAAACGAGCTGAGTTCAGTTCGAAAGTAAAAAGATGCTGTGAAGAGCTTCTGCCTCTTCCTGCCATCTATGAAAAGCAAAGAGAAAATCTGTGCAACGTACAGAGAGAAAGTTATTTCTGTTCGCCAATCCGCAGACTCCTTTTTGAGTCCGTCTTCAGAAATGCTCCTGAAAGATGTCATGCATCATTGGAGGTTTTTCTGCGGCGCAAGTCTGCTGCGGTCGGAGAGGTGGCTCCCTGCATTCAAAATATTTCTTCAAACCAGCGGACCAGTTGTGCCAAAACGAACATATTTGAACGACACCATCGTTGCCTCTGTTTGGATGAAATCAACTGGAGAATCAACTGAAGTGAAATTGAACCTCGGTGCATCCACCTTTTTACCCTTTCCCTCAAACAGGAAGGTAAAATGACGCGCAATTCAAAAATAATGGTATTATGGGCCTACATGAATGTTGGGTCACCAAGTACCGAACACCTTTTGGGTTCAACGAAAGACTTTTACCTTTTCTGCCAGAAGCTAAAAAGATTCAAGTCTAATTGTGCGAGACTGAGAGAAAAAGCTGAAATCTCCTGTGAAAGAAATTTCTCAGCCGCTGATTACGTGTCTTGCCCTCACAAGTTTGACCTTATAGACCCAAATAGCTGCTTGGTCAAATGAAGGAGAATCTCCTCTGAAAGTGCAGGAAGGGTTGCACATCAGGGGCCGCAGGAAGAAACCCTTAAACACCTTATGTTCACACCAGTCGTAAAATGCGGGTGCACGATTTAGCGAGGCCAGAAGACAAACAATGCTGCACAAATGAAAACAAACGGTGATTAGGTTTGGCCCTTCAGTTTTTTTGCCGTATACCGGGTATCTCAGATTTTTGCGGCTTGGAGAACAGGACATGATCATCGGGGCTCTCTTGAACGCCGTGAACAATGAAATTCCATTGAATGTCGTCAGTGTATAACTCCCATACATGGAAAATCAAATTCTGATTCATATTTGAAGAAGACAATGACACCAGGAATCAGAAAACCTGGATTGCAATCCGGTGCAAATTTTGAGCAACATTACCTGCGGCTGCAAGCAAAGGGCATATCAGATATACGCGGAAGTGACAGCGGAGCGGTCATCTCAGAGGCCGAAGGCCGCTTGGAGCGTACTCCCGGCCTTGTAAAAGTTTGACCCGAAAAGTCAATTTCCCACGCACCACACCCAGAATCATGATTCAGATTCAGATTTATCTGAATCTGAATCATGATTCTGATTTTACCTTCCACCGCGCGCAGAGAACCAGGCAATTGTTATCGTTTTTGTATTATTCTTTTAGTTCCCAGATCACACCTGCAACAGAAGCCTAACTCTGCCAGCATACAAACACCATTTTACAATTCTCGTTTATCAGATCAATTCTCTGATTCAGATAAATCTGTATCTGAATCAGAGAATGATTCAGAGGAAGGTAGAGGGGGAGAGAGGGAGAGGGGTCGAGAGTGAGAGAGGGAATGAGAGGGGAGAGAGGGGGTGAGAGGGAGTGAGAGGGAGAGAAGAGGAGAGGAGAGAGAGGCAGAGAGAGGGAGAGAGAGGGAGACAGGGAGAGAGAGGGAGAGAAGGAGATTGGGAAAGAGGGAGAAAGAGGGTGATAGAGGGAGAGAGAGAGTGAGAGAGAGAGCGCGAGAGCGAGAGGGGTTAGGATAGAGAGAGTTGGAGAGAGGATAGAGAGAGAGGTGAGAGCGATAAGTGTGGAAGATAAGGTAAGGAAATCACGTATCCGGGAGCATGGTGAAAGTAAATAATTGGAAGGACGACAGAAGAGAATCCTGTAGGCTATATACGAAAGGTTCACACGAACTCGTCGTTCTTCACGCCTAATTGACTGTCAACAGCGCAAAATTGCAGAACATGGTTGCTGAAAATGAACGCAAAAACCTGCCTGCTGGGAACGTAACTGCTGCAGGGTACTCCAAAAAACGTGACCTGAGAGTTGCTGTATTTTATTTTTAAAGTAGGGGGCTTTTGCTGGAGGGAAGTTTATTGTGTGGGTATGACGGAAGGAAGTATGCTTGCGAGAAACTCGCTTATGCCACTGTTCTCGAGACCGTTTATCACTATGCCATGCAATATTGTAATCCTCTCTCTCAATTTGTTATGAGAGTTCCTTAAAAAGCTCTAACGGGTAAGTCATCACGGTAAAATCGATAGTCATCGTGGGATGAGTCTCCGGTTTGGAACACTTTTTCGGGGGTTCCAAACCGGAGCTTTCATAAAGGCCATTCCGCAGCACATGTCCGATTGGAACCCGAAACAACGGAGTTTTCGTAAAACGTGAGTAAAACCGTCGAAATTCAGCAGAAAAATTTATGCCATAAACGTTTTCCAGTGTGAACATGAGAAAACTGAATTTATTTTGCTATTTGACAAAGTCGTTTGAACAGAACCAAACATGAAACCATAAACTCCATTGATAAAACCGACGTGTGCTTTCGAACTCAGTCGAAGTTATTTTGCTTCTTTGTATAAGCGTATCAGAAACGTATAGAAATGAAAATTTCCGATGTCAAAACTTTGCCAAAATCTGATCCAGCCACTTTGTCACATGGTAACAAATTCAGTTTTTTATTGCAAGTTCCATGCCTAAACATGCGTTACTTAAGTTAGACTACATATAAACAAGGGTTTTGATTATTCGCAGTCCAAATTTATTCGCAAAGATAATTTTAATTAATGGATTGAAATTATTTTCTGATTATCCCAGAATTCGCGACAATATTGCGATCTTTTTCGTTCAACTGTTCTCTGGACCCTGACCATTCGGTATAAAAGGATGCCATCATGTCAAAAATCCCAGGCTGATTTCTGTGGATTGTGGATTGCCCATAAGACATGCTTCGCATGATTTGAGAAAAGATATATCTAAAGCAGTCCCGACGGACAACCACCAGAGCATGGAAAATGTATATGAGGGCCCTGAAGTACCGTTATCAATACAGCTGACAAATTCCGAAGTCAAAAGAATAAATGTGTCCTTGCGAACCTTGAAGTTCAGACGAAAAAAAAAACATTTTTAACGATGCTCGAAAGCCAATTGCGCCGACCAGAGTTTTTCATCTTTTGTCCCACTTTACCCATTGGACGCAAGCTGCAAGCGCATGCCGGTCTGCGTGACAAGTGGACAAGAACGGACAAAAACCAATTGACCAAAGCACGAGCCCCGGCGGTGTGAAAACGCCCATGTCCTTAGCAGTACTTTGCAGCGGACGCTTTCGTAATTTTTTGCCAGCCGGTCCTTTTCAGTTTTCCGAACGACTGGTCGCGAAAATTTTCATTCCTCATTAGCCGTTTTTGCTTAATGATATTCGGAAAAAAATAATTGTCGGCATGAGCGTACGAACGCATACAATGTCTCTGCTTTCTGTGCCAGCCAACAGCTGCTGCTGTCAAGAAAAATTGACCCATTTTCCGTGGCAAGAAAATGAGATAAAATCAAGTGTTTTTATCCCGACTTAAAGTGACAAAATGATTATAAGTTGCCCAAGCGCACTCTTGCAGTTTTGGTCATTGAACAACGACGCTTTTGAGAGAAGTGAATCTCGGATGCTCGTTAGGTCAGCAAGCTCAAAATCCAGTTATTCTATCTCTGGAATTCGACACAAACTTTCAGAGTCAAAGAAAAAATCTCAACCCGCGATAGTCCAGTCTTTGTTATCCGAGGAATTTTTGCTATAGCGTTTATTGTCATGACCCATCATATCTCAGGAATTCGATACGGCACTCGTACTTTTGGGATGCTGGTACCGTTTCAAAAACTTGATGACAATGTTCATTGCCTCAAGCTTTTTACCCAATGGAGTCGTCCGACTCACAAGATCTTCCGACCCTCACGTTTTGGGCATAAAACAGAATACAAGATCGAAAGACTTTGCTAAATTCCCAGATATTCCAGACAAATGATAAATTCTCCACGCAAAATGATGGGGGCATGTAAGCGTCAATAAAGATTCTTCGTGTTTGAACCGAGGTTTCAGGGTTGCAGTATACGGCAAAGATTCAGTTGACCTCTCTCCAACCATATTTTTAATTATTGAAGGGCTCTGAAATTGTGGCAAAATTGTCGTGGTTGTGCAACACGAGCGAATTGATTTCTGTGTCGCATTAGCATCGTTTTAGTCCACTTTCGAGGCTTTCAATAGCATCTCGAGCTGGGTTAAGAGCATGTCCCACTAGAGTGGCATGGTCAACCAGTCCAAATAGGTTTGGTTGACCTGCTAAATCAGCTGTTCGTCGGGCCGCACACAAAACCGCAACCGGTCGTCACGACATTGGCTTGCACGACTTTTCAATTTCAAAATTAGATTGTGTGCAAAAAAAGTTTCTTCTGCGGGCTATTTCGATCCAACGGCAGCAAGCGAGGATGCCGACCTCAACAACGGCCAACAAAGCGAGATTCAATCAATTGTCTTTGAAAACCGAACTGCTGCCACAGAAGCATGCGCTCTGCTGATGCAGCTGTTTGAACGTCGGTAGAGTTCGCTTCCCACTGTTTGCGATCTCTGATTGATTGTGGGGGGAGCCAGGTTTTCAGCGCACTGTTGCACAATTCCCAGAAATTTCAGCTCTGTGAACCCGAAAAACGTTTTTCCTGCACCCCTCCGACAGATTATCCGCTAAATTATGAAGCAATCAAGAATTTAATGATTCCGTTTCATGAAGTGGCAACCGGTGGCATTTGATCCACATTCTCACATTGATGAGACCTTGTTAATAAAACGACAGTGGCAAGTCAAGTTTCCAGACCTGCTGTTTGGTTCGATAGATGATGAGGTTCCGTGATTGCGGCAATCGTGTTATTGTTCTTGCCGGTCTCGTTAATTTCGGTTTGGGTGGACAGCCTCAGCCACAGCAGTCCGTGCATGCGTCCTATCGCAAGCTCCTGCTCGCTGGCTCCCTTGTTGATCTTGATTCATGCTCGGCGTGGATGGCCATCCATGCCAAAAAAGCAACCGTCCCGATGGCCGATTTATATTTATCGGAGATTGGAATGGACCACATAAATAAGAAAACACGATTCGCCAGTTTGCTGCAAATTTCGCACAGCAGATCCAATCATCCGATAAAATGGTATTGGTGGTGTCCAAAAACACGACGAGATGCAGGTCAACTGCTGTTCTGCGTATGCATGGGTCATCCGATGGATAGACAGGGAAAATGGTGACGGAATTATGTGCCAATAAGGGCATGCATAATGGGACAAAAAGAAAGAAAAAAAAGTTTCAGAGGCAACAGTTAAATGGGTAAAATCCATTTGGTATATGAGTGCACTAATTCTGTTACAAAACTCTTCAAAAGCGATAAAAACATTTTCGTCTGATTTGGCGAAACTCACCAGCAAAAAAAGTAGCCGAATAGAGACCTTGACACCCCAGGAATTAGTGCCTAATTTTCAGAAATGAACCGTGAATATTTGATCCAAGAATCATTTGCCACATGAACGTTCTTCTTGACTTTTTCAGGCAGGACTAGATTTACTCCACATTTTTATATTCCGCAGTGTGTTTTCCAATCATTTTGATTGTTGTTATTGCTTTGTTTTTTATTTCTTTATGCTACCGCTTCATTGTCACTATACCCAATTTTCCAATATCTTCCAATTGATTTATCATTGCTGTTGCAGCTGTTGGTTTGTCCGTTGCTTTCGGTTCCCTTTTCTCAGCCGCATGCTCTCAGTCTTTCCTATTCTCAGCAATCGAAATTCCAATTGGTTTATCATTTCTTTCGTTTGCCTTATATCTCAGACGCATGCCATCATGTTTTTGTATTCTCATCAATCGAAATTCCAATTGATTTATCATTTCTTTCGTTTGCCTTATATCCCAGACGCATGCTATCATGTTTTTGTATTCTCTTCAATCGAAATTCCAATTTATTGGTTTATCATTTCTTTCGTTTGCCTTTTCTCAGACGCATGCTCTCAGTCTTTCCTATTCTCAGCAATCGAAATTCCAATTGGTTTATCATTTCTTTCGTTGGCCTTTTCTCAGCCGCATGCTATTTATAGTCTTCCCTATTCTCAGCAACTGAAATTCCAATTGATTTATCATTTCTTTCGTTTGCCTTTTCTCAGACGCATGCTCTCAGTCTTTCCTATTCTCAGCAATCGAAATTCCAATTGGTTTATCATTTCTTTCGTTGGCCTTTTCTCAGCCGCATGCTATTTATAGTCTTCCCTATTCTCAGCAATTGAAATTCCAATTGGTTTATCATTTCTTTCGTTTGCCTTTTCTCAGACGCATGCTCTCAGTCTTTCCTATTCTCAGCAATCGAAATTCCATTTGGTTTATCATTTCTTTCGTTGGCCTTTTCTCAGCCGCATGCTATTTATAGTCTTCCCTATTCTCAGCAACTGAAATTCCAATTGATTTATCATTTCTTTCGTTTGCCTTTTCTCAGACGCATGCTCTCAGTCTTTCCTATTCTCAGCAATCGAAATTCCAATTGGTTTATCATGTCTTTCGTTTCCCCTTTCTCAGCCGCATGCTATATGTCTTCCCTATTCTAAAAAACGAAATTCCAATTGGTTTATCATTTCTTTCGTTTGCCTTTTCTCAGCCGCATGCTCTGTCTTTGCTATTCTCAGAAATCGAAATTCCAATTGGTTTATCGTTTCTTTCGTTTGCCTTTCTCAGCCGCATGCTATTATAGTCTTCCCTATTCTAAAAAAACGAAATTACAATTGGTTTATCATTTCTTTCGTTTGCCTTTTCTCAGCCGCATGCTCTGTCTTTGCTATTCTCAGAAATCGAAATTCCAATTGGTTTATCGTTTCTTTCGTTTGCCTTTTCTCAGCCGCATGCTATTATAGTCTTCCCTATTCTCAGCAATTGAAATTCCAATTGATTTATCATTTCTTTCGTTTGCCTTTTCTCAGACGCATGCTCTCAGTCTTTCCTATTCTCAGCAATCGAAATTCCAATTGGTTTATCATGTCTTTCGTTTCCCCTTTCTCAGCCGCATGCTATATGTCTTCCCTATTCTAAAAAACGAAATTCCAATTGGTTTATCATTTCTTTCGTTTGCCTTTTCTCAGCCGCATGCTCTGTCTTTGCTATTCTCAGAAATCGAAATTCCAATTGGTTTATCGTTTCTTTCGTTTGCCTTTTCTCAGCCGCATGCTATCAGTCTTTCCAGTTCTCAGCAATCGAAATTCCAATTGGTTTATCATTTCTTTCGTTTGCCTTTTCTCAGCCGCATGCTATTATAGTCTTCCCTATTCTCAGCAATTGAAATTCCAATTGATTTATCATTTCTTTCGTTTGCCTTTTCTCAGACGCATGCTCTCAGTCTTTCCTATTCTCAGCAATCGAAATTCCAATTGGTTTATCATGTATTTCGTTTCCCCTTTTCTCAGCCGCATGCTATATGTCTTCCCTATTCTAAAAACGAAATTCCAATTGGTTTATCATTTCTTTCGTTTGCCTTTTCTCAGCCGCATGCTCTGTCTTTGCTATTCTCAGAAATCGAAATTCCAATTGGTTTATCGTTTCTTTCGTTTGCCTTTTCTCAGCCGCATGCTATTATAGTCTTCCCTATTCTCAGCAATTGAAATTCCAATTGATTTATCATTTCTTTCGTTTGCCTTTTCTCAGACGCATGCTCTCAGTCTTTCCTATTCTCAGCAATCGAAATTCCAATTGGTTTATCATGTCTTTCGTTTCCCCTTTCTCAGCCGCATGCTATATGTCTTCCCTATTCTAAAAAACGAAATTCCAATTGGTTTATCATTTCTTTCGTTTGCCTTTTCTCAGCCGCATGCTCTGTCTTTGCTATTCTCAGAAATCGAAATTCCAATTGGTTTATCGTTTCTTTCGTTTGCCTTTTCTCAGCCGCATGCAATTATAGTCTTCCCTATTCTCAGCAATTGAAATTCCAATTGATTTATCATTTCTTTCGTTTCCTTTTCTCAGCCGCTTGCTATCAGTCTTCCATATTCTCAGCAATAGAAATTCCAATTGATTTATCATTTCTTTCGTTTGCCTTTTCTCAGACGCATGCTTTTATGTTTTTGTATTCTCAGCAATCGAAATTCCAATTGATTTATCATTTCTTTCGTTTCCTTTTCTCAGCCGCTTGCTATCAGTCTTCCATATTCTCAGCAATAGAAATTCCAATTGATTTATCATTTCTTTCGTTTGCCTTTTTTCAGACGCATGCTCTTATGTTTTTGTATTCTCAGCAATCGAAATTCCAATTGGTTTATCATTTCTTTCGTTTGCCTTTTCTCAGACGCATGCTCTCAGTCTTTCCTATTCTCAGCAATCGAAATTCCAATTGGTTTATCATTTCTTTCGTTTGCCTTTTCTCAGCCGCATGCTATTATAGTCTTCCCTATTCTCAGAAATTGAAATTCCAATTGATTTATCATTTCTTTCGTTTGCCTTTTCTCAGACGCATGCTCTCAGTCATTCCTATTCTCAGCAATCGAAATTCCAATTGGTTTATCATTTCTTTCGTTTCCCCTTTCTCAGCCGCATACTGTCAGTCTTTCCTATTCTCAGCAATCGAAATTCCAATTGGTTTATCATTTCTTTCGTTTCCCCTTTCTCAGCCGCATACTGTCAGTCTTCCCTATTCTAAAAAACGAAATTCCAATTGGTTTATCATTTCTTTCGTTTCCCCTTTCTCAGCCGCATACTGTCAGTCTTCCCTATTCTAAAAAACGAAATTCCAATTTGTTTATCATTTCTTTCGTTTCCCCTTTCTCAGCCGCATACTGTCAGTCTTTCCTATTCTCAGCAATCGAAATTCCAATTGGTTTATCATTTCTATCGTTTGCCTTTTCTGAGACGCATGCTCTCAGTCTTTCCTATTCTCAGCAATCGAAATTCCAATTGGTTTATCATTTCTTTCGTTTCCCCTTTCTCAGCCGCATACTGTCAGTCTTCCCTATTCTAAAAAACGAAATTCCAATTGGTTTATCATTTCTTTATTTCTTTCGTTTCCCTTTTCTCAGCCGCATACTGTCAGTCTTCCCTATTCTAAAAAACGAAATTCCAATTGGTTTATCATTTCTTTCGTTTCCCCTTTCTCAGCCGCATACTGTCAGTCTTCCCTATTCTAAAAAACGAAATTCCAATTGGTTTATCATTTCTTTCGTTTCCCCTTTCTCAGCCGCATACTGTCAGTCTTCCCTATTCTAAAAATCGAAATTCCAATTGGTTTTATCATTCTTTCGTTTCCCCTTTCTCAGCCGCATACTGTCAGTCTTCCCTATTCTAAAAAACGAAATTCCAATTTGTTTATCATTTCTTTCGTTTCCCCTTTCTCAGGCCGCATACTGTCAGTCTTCCCTATTCTAAAAAACGAAATTCCAATTGGTTTATCATTTCTTTCGTTTCCCTTTCCAGCCGCATACTGTCAGTCTTCCCTATTCTAAAAAACGAAATTCCAATTTGTTTATCATTTCTTTCTTTCGTTTCCCCTTTCTCAGCCGCATACTGTCAGTCTTTCCTATTCTCAGCAATCGAAATTCCAATTGGTTTATCATTTCTATCGTTTGCCTTTTCTGAGACGCATGCTCTCAGTCTTTCCTATTCTCAGCAATCGAAATTCCAATTGGTTTATCATTTCTTTCGTTTCCCCTTTCTCAGCCGCATACTGTCAGTCTTCCCTATTCTAAAAAACGAAATTCCAATTGGTTTATCATTTCTTTCGTTTCCCCTTTCTCAGCCGCATACTGTCAGTCTTCCCTATTCTAAAAAACGAAATTCCAATTGGTTTATCATTTCTTTCGTTTCCCCTTTCTCAGCCGCATACTGTCAGTCTTCCCTATTCTAGAAAACGAAATTCCAATTTGTTTATCATTTCTTTCGTTTGCCTTTTCTCAGCCGCATGCTCTGTCTTTGCTATTCTCAGAAATCGAAATTCCAATTGGTTTATCATTGCTTTCGTTTGCCTTTTCTCAGCCGGGGGCTTTCAGTCTTTCCTATTCTCATAGTACATTGCAATAATTGGTTTATCATTGCTTTCGTGTGCCGATTCTCAGCCCTCGTTTATGTGTATTCTTTCAGCGTTTTTGCCCATTTTTCAGCGTTCACCCATTTCTCCAATAAGTCTAATACGAGTACATCGTGATTCGTATACCATTACTTTGCAAGCCTTTTCTCAGCTGCGAATGCTTTCAGTGCTTCCGGCCTCGTCAGTGGATGAGAAAAGCCAAAATACACGTATTCGTAAATATCTGCATATGGAATCACTTTGATTCCATATTTGTATGAAATTTCACCCAATCCCTGCAGCAATTCCCACCACTGTTCTTTGACCCAAATCAGAAATATATTGGATTATTCGTTAATTTTATTTTGTCTTTTCTCAGCAGCGATACTTTTTTATTTCTTAATTTTTAATTTTTTAACTTTTATCGAATCCCCATCTCTTGCATGGCTAGAGGGTTTTCACCAGATGTTTCTTTTTCCAACCACAAATGTCCAACATGGCTTTTTTTGCTCATGATGAACTTTTATATAATCTTGATGCTTTTTCTCAGCGATTTGTTGAAAGTAACTTCCCCAAATTTGCAGTATTTTTGTTTTTTTAACTGCAATTATGTTTCAACAAACCAGAAATTTCTGATTCTGTATATCTTGAAAAGTTTCGAATTTTCTCACTGCATTCACTTTGTCTTTTTCTGCTATTTCTTATGCATTTGATATCTTCTTTAAATGATGTGTTTTCAAATCATGTCTTTTGATGTCTTTTTTATCGAATGCTTGTTTTGGTATTGTTCCCATGGATATTCCCATGGTATTGTTCCTACCTTTATCACTAACTTCTTTTGCCATCCTTGCAGTGATATTGTGTAAAAATATAGAAAAAATCACAAATCTTTTTAATCTGTGCTTGTGCTCCGCGCTTGGAGATACTAATCTAAATTGCTCTCAAAGAATGCTGGAAGTGAAACCAGAATTTCAGAAAACAATGGAAAACAGTGGTTGAAATTGGTTTATCGATTGACACCGCGGAGGAGAATGAAATTAGTACCGATGTTTTCCGTGCGAATATCCAACAACGATAGATGGTTCCCGCTTATCACATATCTGAGTGAACTATTTCGAATTCGTTGTTTGCGTACGAGGCTTATATGTTAAAAGGAAACACTTCTACAGAGCGGCATATTGTCAACCCTTCTGCTGAAAACTTTGGCATGAAAACTAAATTTGCAAATTTGGGCGAGAACACCAAATTTGTTCGCCTCAAATAGGCCGATGGGATCTGTCCCATGGGGAATTCTTACGTTTTTTTTTCACGAAGAATGACGGCAAGTTATCATGACAACACGAACAAATAAATTGATTGATTGATTGATTGATTGATTGATTGATTGATTGATTGATTGATTGATTGATTGATTGATTGATTGATTGATTGATTGATTGATTGATTGATTGATTGATTGGTTGATATTCGATATTTTGGGAGTTTCCTCCTCTAAATATTATTATTTACAGACAAGAAGGCACATGAGATACAGAGTGCACAAGGACAAAACAAAAGCTGCTGATGGCAAGACAGCAACATAAATGTTAAATAAAAAAATAACAAGACCATTTTGGTTCCGGCGATGGATAAGAGCAAAACGAATCCGCAGGAAAGAGGAACGATCTAAAAACTAGGAACTAGTAGGCGATTCGAACAGAGGTTATATCTAGTTCGTCCCTGCAGAATCGGAATACTCAGTGGCTGGCCAAACACTCTCGAAGGGAGAGAGTTCAACTTGGGAATGGTTCTGCCAAAGAATGAGTTCATGCCAATGTCCTTTTTAAAGGCCTGAGAGCGGAGCTTGTAATTTTGGTCTTTATGCAAGTAAAATGAAGGCAAGTCCAGATAACTGAGCAAGTCCCCCCATCCTCCAACGTTTCCAAGGATCAGGAAAAGGCACGTTAATCTTATTATCTCCCTTCTTGCTTGAAGAGAGTCCCATCCCAGGCAAGCTAACATGCGACTGACACGGCTGTGTCGTCTGTAATCACCAGACACAAAGCGGGCAGCCCTTCGAAATTCCCACCGTAGGATAACATTCGGATCATCCTGTAAATATATTTCTGCCCGCCACTCACCACGCAAAACAATGCTGCGGAAACTCTTTATTTGTGAAAAGTGGAGAAGTTTTATTGAAGGTGTTGTAGGATTATTCATAGGTTACGCCATTTTTGTGAAACATTTATTGGACTTAAAGTCCTTTCACTCTAAGTTGGCGCCGCGCCAAAACTTGTTTAGGGATGCCCAACTTCAAAATGTTGTAGATTTGAAAATATGAAATGCGACGAAGAAAAACACTAACTTGTGCAGTAGTTCAGGGAACGATCAATCGGGTTCTAGGAGCTCAGATACTGAACTCCCAGTTTATCAATCACCAAAATTTTTTAAGTGTTCATCGAGCGGCGACAGAGAGCACTGTTCTTCGGAAACTTACATCTTTTTTGACGCGATTTCCAATCGAAATATCATTGCTGCCAGTGATTATTTCTGTGGTAGTCGATCAAACCTACCGTTGCATGACTGTTTCAATGGAGAACCATGCGCTTACCCTCACCAAACCGCTGTCAGCTCATTGTTGCAAGGTTTGTTGTCTCTGAAGCTTTTAAATCATTTCGTGAGTGCCTATGGGGTTTAATTCAATGTTCTTCCAATCATTGGAACTGTTGGGCATGCGAAACATTTGGTGATCATGAGGCAACCATACGAATCAAAATATGCTATTCGGATCTGCGCTCGTGTAATCGTAATTCTGATGAATGGAAAATAGTCCACCGTATATAGTTCTGTAAATCCGGCTGGTTATCTCGCAGGGACATCAGCTGCATACAGCGGAACAATTAGCACAACGTGTAATGTTGTGAAAAACAATAATTTCACGAACCGTGCGAAGATTTCTCACGGAGACTTTGAGGAATATTGTACAGAATATACTTATTCGCAGTTCAATTATAACATATTACGGGAAAATCAAGACGCCATCACCATTAGTTTATACCATCTCGAGAATATGCCTTGCTGCAATAGGTATTTTTTATTTCCTTTCCCATAATGAGTGTTACACAGATAGCAATTAAAGCATTACATTTGTAGCGTTTACAGCCTTTCGGCACATCCTCTGAGTTTTTGTTCTGTTTTCAGAGAATTGGGTCACCGTTGGCACGGAAAACTGTGGCGCAGCTCTGAAAGGAATTTTCGCATTATTCGTACGTATATGCGGGCAAAAAGCTGATTTTGAAGCGTGTAATATCGGCCACCGAATTCGACCATGGTGTGATCCCATGAGTGAAAATCCATTACTATCACCGGGTGCTAAAAGAATCCTATAAAGGCTTTCGACTCGTGTAAGTGCAAAGAAAAACTATGAAGCAAAAAGACTGGACGAGGAGCTGCACTTTGAAGGCGGTGGAGGGCCACCACTCCACATGCACAATGTAGATCGGTTCTTCTCCATCAGCAACAAACGTATAGAAATTCAAGCTGAATATTGGAATATGGAACAGAATTTTGATTGTTGAGTACCTTGACAAAGCAGTCTGCAAACAATTCCAGGAGCGGAGCAGGATGCACGGTGGCGATTGTCCTTTCTCTTCCCTGCAAAATATCCGTATTGAGAAACAACAATTTTGGGCCCAAAATTAACTTCAAAAATTTCATTTTTATTTTCTCCTTGGAGACTCCCGTCCCAGAAGATGACTCCCTGAGGGGCGATGTATTTTTGAACACTTCAAAAATTGGGGCAAATTTCCACTGGAAGTAGCAAAAAAGAAGTCTATTCTACAATTGTGGCAGTTTTCCACGGCAGTGGCAATATGGCCACTAAATGGCGACAGATACAAATGGATCAGAAAATCTGCCACCAATCCAGTGCGGACATTCCTCGAAACCTGCTACCATCGCATTTGCTGGCATTATGATCATCACTCTGTACTGGAAAACTCAAAACTGCTACAATTTTTAGAGTGATCTTCTTTTGACACTTCTGGTGGAAATTTGCCATTAATTTATTTGCAATGCATCTTGAAAGCATGGATGAGCCTCTGTCCCTTCCCCAAAGGCGCGCCACGATGCGCCTTCGTTTTGCGCAGGGCTGGATCCTCCGTTGCAGATCATCTCAGGAAATTCAACGATGGATTTCTCTTGTCCCGTGAATAATGCCAGCACCCTGTACACGAATAACTCCCCTCTTTGTTTGTTATGAAATATTTGGGAAACAAAATTGCAATATGTGGCGGTGCACTCGCAATTATGATTAAGCTCAACCGATAGCAGCCGACTGGAGCAGAAAGCATCGCAAACGGCAGCAAACGATGAATCAGCCATTATCGAAATTTAAATAACAATAACGCAATTATGGCGAGGAAGATTACTTTTTTGATGGTTTTGGTAGCGTTTGCAGAGAAATATGGCGGTTATAGAATTGAGTTCCGTTCAAGAGAAAACCTGAAAAAAGATCTCAATTGTTTTAAATTGGAGCACAGTAACTATACTGAATGCCAACGCGGCCTCGTTCGATGCAGGATTAAAAATTGCTGGCGAAATGTCGGACGGAAACCGTTTTGAAATTTTCAGAATGGACCCCTCCAAGGACAGTGTTCAGGCATTTTTTATTTCTGTTTTATTTAACGTCACTTCACCATTTTTGGGCACCCACAATTCAATTTACTGAAATTCCAATCTGATCTGTTCATTCCTTTGCAGCAGCAGTTTCAAAGTCAGTAAACTGCATCATTGGCAATTTAATTTTTCCGTTCCATCCCTCATTTTGAATGTTATTTTGTCAAAAGTAATGATTTTTACATTGTGGATCAGCAGCATGTCTGCACCCATTTCGCGAACAACGCCATCATGAGATTAGAGCCAATGTTAATCAGTTACGGATTACGCCGGAATGGGGTCTCCATGCCAGCCACCACCATTTGCACGTTGTTATTGAATTCAAAACTCTGGACCTTGCATGCACACATCTATAAAAAAAATCCAAACAATACCTGGGTGTAATTTTTAAAAGACGCGCCTTCAGAAGACCTTTCAGATCATGCTGAAATTGCTCTTCCAAATGCTGCCTCCATTTGCACGTTTTTCTGAGAGCAGAATCCAACGCTGGGTCGGTCATTGATGTTGCAAAAAGCCCCATTATTTGCGGTCTGGGCCAATTTCAAAAGCTGCCCAAAATTGAACAGTTTTTGGACCGCATGTGTGGGCCGGAAAGTTTGGCCCAAATGCTGCAAATTTTAGTCGGAGTAAACAATAAGCTGGTTTTGATGGAGTTAAACTTTTCTAAGCCCAAGGTTGAACGCACAAGTAAAACTGTTTGGCTGTATGATCAAGCTGACCTGATAGCTATGTCAAATTTTCTTTTATCAAAATATGACTTTTTTCGCTCAAATGTGCATCCAAATTTTAAGGATGTTGATCAACTATGGGTTGTCTTTTCAAGTATTGTTAGGGAATCCATGGAGCTATATGTCCCAAAAAGCAGATATTCTCGGCTGTAAAACCTCCCTGGTTTACAAAAGATCTCGTCATTCAAAAAAGAAACTGAGAAAGCTCTTTCGCCGAAGGGGTCGTTCAGACCAGTGTGCTACTGACTACAAAGCAGCATTTCGTGACTATGTTTACCAAAAACATTCAGCGATAGAAAGGTTCCTCAGCTCCTTTCATGAAGGGAGGTAAGTCAATTCTAAGAAGTTTTGGAAATTTAATAAGAATATTAAATCCAATGGGAATGCTGTCCCATCATTGTTTGATAATAACGATGATCCTACCTCATTAGTAGCTGATGGGGCTGGTAAAGCAAATCTTCTCAATTCGACATTTGCTAAAGTGTTTAATAAGTCTTCGTTTTCCATGCCTTCGTTCGTTATTGATTGTAATCCATGTTTAGAATCTTCATCTATCATTTCTGAAACTGCTATCATAAATCGCATTCACAAGATGAAATCTAAAATTTCTGAAGGGGAGGATTTTATCACAGCCCGATATTAAAGCTGTTGCCACCTGTGTTCAGCAAATTTTTCTGTTGATATAATTTCCGCGCATGTTTGGACTTAGGTGCGATATATTCCAACCGCTTGGAAGCGGGTCCCTTATAGTTCCCGTCTTTAAAAAGGGTAAAAAATCAGAACCGTCAAATTATCGCCCTATCAGTCTCCTGGCCCAAAATCACATGTTCTAAATTCTTGAATTTTTATAGCGGCTCACATTCGGGAATTCTTGAACACAATAAAGTGCGTTCTCCGACTCAACATGGGTTTAGGGCCTGGCTATTCGTGTACGACCCAGCTTGCAGCTTTCGTGCAAGAAGTTTCCTTTGTGCTGGATTCGGGATCACAAGTTGATGCGCTGGCTATTGATTTAGCAAAAGCCTTTGATAAAGTTGATCACAATTTGCTTGTCCACAAATTGGCCAATCTGCAACTTGATCCGAAAATTGTAACCTGGGTTTGGGGATACCTTACAAATAGGGTTCAATCCGTTAGGATCGATGGGCATGTGTCAACTGCTATCCCGGTGACTTCAGGTGTCCCGCAAGGAAGCATTCTCGGGCCCCTTTTGTTCGTTCTCTACATTAACGATTTGCCTAGCCTTTTGAAATGTAAAGTTAGGTTTTTCGCGGATGACTGTTTAATGTATGCTAAGGCTGATAGCATTTCAGATTGTTTGGCTTTGCAGGCGGACCTTAATGTGTTCGCCACATGGTGTACCAATTCGAACATGGAAGTTACTGTAGGGAAATGCAATTCTATTACCTTTGCTACAAAACGATCCCAGTTGAGTTATCCATATTCCCTGTGTGGCCTCCCCCTGAATAAACGCTCTGAGATAACCTATCTCGGTGTTATTCTTGACAGCAAGCTTAAGTGGCAGTCTCATCTGACTCGTATTGCAGCAAAGGCAAATTCTGCTCTATATTTTATAAAACGGAACTTCAAGAAATGCCCACGTAAAATCCGAGATCTTGCTTATAAAAGTCTCGTTCTGCCAATAATGGAATACGCATCCCCTGCATGGGATCCATTCCTCTCAACAAATTGTCACATTTTGGAGGCAGTCCAGCGCCGTGCTGCGAGGTTTGTTATGGGGGATTACGGGCGCACGAGTAGTGTTACTCAAATGACGATCTCTCTTGGTTGGTCATCCTTGGCAAATCGCAGGAAAGTGGCCAGGTTGCTTGCACAATTTTTGATAGTATCCAATGTTGGTGGATGGGGTGAGTTGTTGGTCCATGTCGAGGTATTTAATGTAGAGGTACGTCAGTTATGAAATCCGGGCGAGGACACTGACGTCACTGTATCACACAAGCGGCAAGCGCAGCTGAAGGTGAATTGCGAACCGCGGTGCGAAGTTTACAGAAAGTCAAATTTCTCTTGAACCAGGCGACGGATTTTCATGAAAGTTGTTGTGGCACAAAGCTGAAAAAAATGACGATTTCAAAAATGTATAATGATCCCAAACTTTCTGCGAGCAAAACTCCGAAATGATTTGAGGAACAAATGCGTTCAAATTAAGATGGCATCAAATTCCGGGCCCCTGCCAGAAACTTTCAACGATTGTGCGATTTTTTCCGTTGCAACATGGTTTTGGCCTGTGGAAAAGTTGTAGAGGAAACTTCCAGCTTTCCGCTGACTCCAAAATCATTGAATTTGGACGTCATTTGACCATTTTATCGAGAGAAATAACGCGCCATGGAAGCATGATTCTGTTTTGGCCCAGAACAAAACGATGCTTCCATGGCGTGTTATTTCTCTCGATAAAATGGTCAAATGACGTCCAAATTCAATGATTTTGGTATCAGCGGAAAGCTGGAAGTTTCCTCTACAACTGTTCCACAGGCCAAAACCATGTTGCAACGGAAAAAATCGCACAATCGTTGAAAGTTTCTGGCAGGGGCCCGGAATTTGATGCCATCTTGACTTGAACGCATTTGTTCCTCAAATCATTTCGGAGCTTTGCTCGCAGAAAGTTTGGGATCATTACACATTTTTGAAATCGTTATTTTTTTCAGCTTTGTACCACAAAAACTTTCACGAAAATCCGTCGCCTGGTTCAAGAGAAATTTGACTTTCTGAATACTTCGCACCGCGGTCCGCAATTCACCATCAGCTGCGCTTGCCGCTTGTGTGATACAGTGACGTCATTTTGTGCTGGCTCGCACGCTCGGAATTCATAACTGCCGTACCTCTACATTAAATACCTCGGTCCATGTGAAGCAGCCACATTATTATTCTCGCCGTGACCATAATTATAAAATCAGGTTGCACAATTTCGAAAAGGACGTTGGGAAATTTTCCTTTTTCCCTAGAACTATAGCTGAGTGGAATCAATTGCCGGCATCCACCTTCAATCTCCCTTTAAGCATTCCTATTTTTCAACAACGTCTATCTGATTATTTTTCTTGATTCGATGTCAGGTTTTATGCTATTTTTCATGGTTTATGCTGCTAAATACCTAGAGATTGCATACCTATTTTTATTTGTTTCGGATATAATTTTGCCTTTCTCTCTGTTTGTTGTAATAATTGTATAACGTTGACAAGGGGGCAACCCCAAAAATAAACGATTCATTCATTCATTCATTCATTCATTCATTCATTCATTCATTCATTCATTCATAATTTTGGCCTTGAAAGGATGAGAGATGGATGGAAAAAGGTTTTGAAGTTGCGATGTGCAGTTTGCAATGATGCTGTTTGCGAAATGATCAACGCCACTGCCGCAGCACACGGAGGGTCGTCAGGGAATGCCGCTGCTTTGTAGAAATGGGCCGTGTGATGCAGCCTTTGAAAATCGGCAGTTTGGGAGAGTCGTGAATATCATCCGCTTGAAGTTGAAATGATGTTGTTGCAGCTTTTGAAAAAAGTTAGGGGTAGCAGAGAAAATTCGTTGCTTGATTGAAAATGATGTATGTAGAGCTTTCGGAAGTTGTTGAGGAAGGAGAAAAAATCACAGCTTGAAGAAAAATGGAGGTGTCATTGCAGCTCTCCGCGGAATCAGTTGTGGAAGCAGAGAATATTCGCTGATTGAAGATGTTGTGATGCATGTTGCAAATTTCAGAATTAGTTAGGGGCAGCAAAACAGAGAAAATACACAGCTTGAAGAAAAATGAAGGATGTGTTGAATTGAATTGAATAATTCTGTATTTCAGGGGTAATTTCCCCTTATCATACATACGAGATACGGTTACATCAAGGTACAAATGGTACCTATGTAAGTTCGACAGAATGCAAAAATCAGCAACGTTGGAAAAAATAATTATTGAACAAATACGGAATCAGAAACAGATATGCCACCGCATGGATAGCAAGTAACCTACGGCGTCTCATTTGAGGATCGTGAGCGCGTCAAAAACGCTGAAAGCCTGCGTCTGAGAATAGGCACTGATATTGGAGGTTCTAGGATCTTGGCTGGGAGGGAATTCCAGTCTCCAATAGCTTGCCCAAGGAAGGACGCCTTGCCGAAATCCCTCTTGAAGTAAAGTGGCCTTACTTTTAAAGCATGATCATGTCGCCCTAAGAACGTGGGACAGACAGTGTGATTGGAAAGCTCTTTCCACCCTCCAGATTCGCAGAGAACTCTGAAAAAACATAAAATGCGCTCGATCTTTCTGCGGTCAGCCAAAAGCCCCCACCCGAGCTTGACAAGAAGAGCAGAATGATGC
>JASGXE010012888.1:0-12799 GCA_030068105.1 Sinentomon sp. SZTP_YWyxl
CTCAAAGGCCTAACTTACCGCCGCTTTTTTCTATGAGTGCAGGTCGTGGGAAATAATACGCCAAGGTATTTGAAAAGGTTGACATTTTCGATTGGCTGGTCTTTTATCAGATAAGTTACTTCCCTGCAAACAGTCGATGATGAGCGGTTGCAGAAAGCCATGGATTTCGTTTTTGTTGGGTTAATTCGCATTCCCCAGGCGTCACACCACGATGAAACCTGGTTGAGGTCAGACTGAAGGCGCGAGCTGTCCGCGGGGGAATCCTTTTTTTTTTTTTTTTTTTTTTTTTTTTTTTTGTTGATGTATAATGTTTGGCGGGGGAATCCACGCCTCTGTAAATTACGACATCGTCCGCAAATAGTCGGGGGAATCCACAAAAATGTTTGCGGGGGAATCCACGACTCTGTAAATTACGATATCGTCCGCAAATAGTCGTATACTATAGAAGATAAATTGATGAATATGTCATTAATGTATATCAAAAACAAAAGTGGACCGAGGACACTGCCCTGAGGCACACCTGAAGTGACGGGAGTTTCATGTGAGGTGGATGTGAGAACCGACACCATTTGGGAACGATTAGTTAAAAAAACTAGCAGTAAGCTTTAAGACAAATGGAGGAAAATCCCATCGTTTTCATTTTATTCAAGAGTTGACCATGCGGCACCAAATCGAAGGCTTTTTATGAAAATCAAGAAAAACGGCATGTGTGCTTTGTCCCCTGTCCATGTTTCTGGCAATTTCGTCAACTAAAAGTATAACCTGCGTCTCAGATGACATTTTTTCACGGAAACCAAATTGGTTTGGATGGAGAATTGTGTTGCTATGGAGAAATTTACGAATATAAGATGAAAGGATCTGCTCAAAGATCTTAGAGCAAATGCATGTGAGGAGAGATCGGGCGATAACTGTCAGGGCGATTTGTGGGCATGTCTTTCTTTTTATGGGAATCACAAGAGCTCTTCCCAGTCCGAGGGCATATCCCCAAGCAGAAAATTTGGAAAAAGAGAAGAGCCAGAGCAACGCTTAGTATTTGTATTTGTATTTGTATTTGAAATTTGCGATTTAAATGCAAATATAACACACATGCACGAGAAAAACAGTCAAGGATCGCAAAAAACATATGAACAGGACAACGTAATGGATCATTAATGAGAAACAGGAGAGAAACAAAGTTAAAAGAAAAAAAACAAAGACAAATTATCGCCAAATGGGGAGAGTTTGAAAAAGAAGCGTTTAACTCAAGTTTAACTCAAGGAGCGGTCAAATTTCTAATCAAGTTCGAGTCCTTGGGGAGAGAATTCCATTCCCGAAGGGTTTTAGGGAAAAAAGAATGAAAGTGTGTGTTTAATTTTATAGTAGGAACCAAAAATTTGTTGGCGTGGGAGCGGCTGCTATTGAACTGACTTGCTCGAATTTCATCTGGAAGAGGGATGATCAGGGAACCCCTGAGGATTTTCTTCAAAGTATAAAGGCGTCTCTCCGACCTTCTAACAAACAGAGGTGAGAGGCCGAGCCCACTAAGCATAGCCGTTACACTGGATGTGTAGCCGTAGTCGTTCATGATGAACCGGGCCGCACTTCTCTGCACCTTTTCAAGAGCGTCAATGTGACATACAAGAAAGGGATCCCAGGCACAGCACGCATATTCCAGAATGGGCAGAACCGACGTTTTGTACGCCATCAACTTGATACTTTTTTCTGCGTGAGACAGATTGCGCCGGATTACTCCCAAAGCGGCCTTGGCCTTGTTAACAACCGAACTGATATGCTCACCCCAGTTCAGAGTGCTAGACAGTGTTACTCCAAGATATTTGAAAGAGGACACATTGCGGATGGGTGTCCCGCCCAGCGAATAAGTTCGTCTAGGCATTTGTATGCCAGACCTGACGGACTTAAGGAAAGTCATAGAAGCGCACTTCCCGACATTTATTTTCATCTTCCACTTCCGGCACCAGGTCTGAATTTTATTGAGGTCAGATTGCAAAATGTCTTGGGAGTCAGGACCAACAAAGGGACAATGAATTACTAGATCATCCGCGAAAAGCCTAGCAGTACAGCACAGGTCAATCAAAATATCATTGATATAAAATAAGAAAAGCAGTGGCCCTAGTGAGCTTCCTTGTGGAACGCCGGAGGATAAAATCAGCTCTTCGTCAGACAAACATCCTCCAACCAAAACAAATGCCCTTCTGTTGGACAGGTATGATTCCAGGAGTGAGATCAAGGGAACTGGAAAATCAGCTGCAGAAAGCTTCCCCAACAGCAGCTGATGATTGACCTTGTCGAACGCTTTCTCAAAATCAATGAAAACAGCATCTACCTGCTCTCTCTTCTCCAAACTTAGCGAAATCTCATGAACAAACCCAATTAGTTGAGTTTCACATGACTTTTTGTTCTGAAACCCGTGCTTTTAGTGACGGAGCCAGTTCCTTTAGCATGCGACCCGGCAACCCATCCGGTCCCATGGCTTTCTTGGGGTTAATTTTATTCAGAAGCTTAAACACCCCCGGGACTTCGATGGCGGGAGTCGTCCAAGGTGCATCGTTCATATCAACAGTGTCGTTGGAAATATGGTCAATGGGACTTTTTGGTGAGAACACACGCGAGAAATATTCATTCAAAATAGCTGCAATACCAGGGGGATCTGAAACCAGTTGCCCACCAGTTGAGATTAGCGGTGGTACTGTACTGCCACCTTTCATGGACTTGACATATTTCCAAAACTTGCGGCTATAGTTGTCTTCAAGGGAACTATTTATAAATGCATAAAACAACTTGGAATTTAAGTCTGCACATTGCATGCGAAGATCTGCATAAGCGTTGCGGTCAGATTGCAGGCCACTGCGCTTGAATTTCGAGTGGGCACGCCTTTTCTTTTGAAAAATCTTGTTTAGCTTAAAGTTAACCCAGGGATATTTGGGGCTTATTTTAACCTTTTTGGTCGGGAGGGAGTCCTTTATATCTAGAAGTGTGCTTTTAATGGTTAGCCAGTTTTCGTTAATGGGGCGACTCATGATAATCAGTTCAGAATGGAACAGTGGGTTTGTCAACAGGATTTGATTTAGCATGGACCAGTCTACAGCAGAGTAGTTTATAAATGTTTTGACAATTCTTTTAGGGTTTTTAGAAGATGATTGGAAGGGTTCCCCCTATCACGCCTGTGTATCCGATGGGCCAACACCAGCCTATATTTATTTCGGAATTGTGTAACTTTTGATGTTATTTCGTTCGGTGATTCCGACAATATCATCTCCTTACGGAAAAAGATCGGAAACTATGCTTAATTTTTACTGACCAAATTTTTACTGAATAAAATTGTATCATCCGATAAAACCAGCCAGAAGCACCCAAAAAATAGGCGTATTCACAACTCTGAATGAGCCCATGCATGCGCCCTCCTAGCGTTCGTTGAGCAGTCGTTTATCTGCAATCTCTCACAGCTCACTTTGAGACACCGCAATTCCTTCCACCCATCAATTGCAATATCATTTTGAAACATTTTGTGCACTCCAAAGATGTGGCTTTTTCATGTATTTTCCTGCCAGCCTGCCCCGACCTTTCCTCTATCGACGAATGCATGATTGGGTAGAAAAAGCCGTCGTCATTCATTTTTAAAATGCTGGAAGATGAAAGAAAAGTGGAAAAGATTTTTCGTTGGTTTTGGCATATGGAACAGTTTTGTGGCAGAAGTTTTCAGCTTTCCAAAAACACCAAAAACATTGCATTTGGCCATCATTTAAATCTTTTTTTCAAGAGAGAACGCAACATGGAAGCACAATTTTGTTTTCGACACAAGACCGCACGCGTCCAAATTGACGATGCGCACAACCAGTGTTTTCGGGAATTCTGCGCAGAAGTCCTCAAAATTGTGGATATTGTACGGGAATGGAGATCTCCGACTGTACGGGAATATGGTCACTTGTTCCACGTACTTACAAAGGGAAATGGTCGGGACAGGGGAATGATCTATCGCACCCAACACCAGATAGGGGATAACTCAAACTGACATATCTCACTGCAATTGGTTCCCATGTGTGACTTGCAAGTTCAGGCAAATATTTGGGTCAATCAGCGAACACGGACAACTGACTACCATGTGATTCGCCAGCACGAATCTTTACCACTTATCTCTAATTACTGTTTGCTGATGCACCCACATTTGGCCGAACTGACAAACACGAAATAAAGCACTCTGGACATAAATAACTGAACAGCACTCTGGAAGGGAAGGGGAAATACCAGCGTATCACGAGTTCGTTTACCAACCAACCATTGGGTTCACTGCCATTGAGATTCGCTATGTCGAAACTGTTAAAATGTCACACTGATAAATTTGCACAGATAATTGAAGAGTCGGACACGAGTGGTTATCATTTTTAAACTAAATTAAATAAGTGTTTATTGCATCTCTTAGGACAGACGCTCTTTCTACAGAACTGACACGACTTGCTGCCATTAAGACTTATCAGAAGAACTAAACTAACTAACCGCCAAACTAAGATGAAACAGATGAACAGAGATGATTGACGACAAGTGACTGGAAACAGATGGAAACTGGAACTGACACTGACTTGAGACTGACTTGGGAGCAAACACTCCCACAACGCAAGAGACTTTTCAGTGTGACTTTTCGAGGTGAAGTGAACCCTTACGTAATTCGGGGAGAACCTTTTATGCAAAAGCGGCGTATGGAAAATTACCCAAAAACTGACGGCAACCAATTCTCTGACAACTCAAAGTGATACACGTCACCACGTACAGGAAGAGGGGAGGGTGAAATGAAACCGCCTGCTGGCTGTTGCTGCTCTGGAAAGATGCCACGTAGAAGACCTTTTCCGGCGGCACACGCCACAAATCTTATTCGTATATTTTTGCCTTTTAAATGAAAGTGCCGTCTTATGGTATTGCTGAGTCTGCATAAACTGCCCGACAACTGAGGTTGAGATTTGGCTAGCGCCAAATTGACAGGAAGCTCTGCAAATTCGTTCTGAATAATGGCTGCCAATTTGTCGCCGGAAAAGTACTGTGTTGTACATGAAAATGCCAGGTCAACCCTGTACGTAACCGTACAAGATCGGCCTCCCCCCAAAAATTGACGTCCTCGTCAATTGAAAAAGTTCCAAACTCAAAAGCACTCAACTGGATAGGGTTCCCAAAGATAGGCAAGTCAAAGGGTAGGGGACAAAAGAACCTTAAAGTCTAAATGAGTAGTGAAGGCGGAACTTAACCAAAATGTTAACTAGAAAGTAATTAACTAGGAAGAAGGTGAGAAAAATTTAAATGCAACTCGGAATCAAAGGCAACAATGCGTGACAATTGTTCATCACCATATCTGATGGTTCATGGAAGAAGTTCGACACCAAGAAGATGTAGTTGAAAATCCATGGACAGTAGAACGGCATGTTGAAGTGATGCTGCAGTAGATGCAATGTGAGTAATGATCAGGAAGCGATAAAGTGACAGTGACATGACCCAGCAGTCTATGCCAAGCTTACGATATAGCAACCTGAACATGTACCACAAAACATCCACCATCCGGACATTGGCCCCCGAAGATGTAGATGAATGATGTACCGGTTGCTATCATGTCACCAGGCTATCTATTTACACCAGGCTATCACTACCCCCAGGCTATCATACGACTGTACATTGAAGGAGACGAAGCTAAGGAAAATAAAAGAATACAATGTAGCATACACCAAAACAAAACAAAAGAACTCATGGCACCTCAGGTTCTGCGGAAAGTCACAATCATCTCAGAGGAATCTTCATTTGAAACATGTCTGTCCACTTCATTAAAAATAGGCTCAACTTCTGTTGGGGTCAACTGAGTTACAGGGGGTGAAGTGGTAAGATTGTCAACAGCCTCATGAGAACTTTGTAAAACTGGGTGGGGAATTTCCTTTCTTCTCCATCTCTTCAAAAGTGGAAACTCATTTGCATCCATTCTCGGAGAATCCCACAAAAACTTTCTTCTATAACAAGGGCAAAGTCTCAATATCCACACAATATAGAAAAGTATAATAGTTAATACAATAACCCAACCATAAACAATGTGTGGAGAGCGGTCAGTCTCTTGCTCCAGCTGCTCCAGAGCAAGCAGAGGAGACTGCAGTTATTTGTGATGTGCATGTTGAGGAGAAGGAGCCCAACTCCACAGCAGTGCGGGGCGGTTGCTTTGCATGTGGAAACAGTGCCGCTTCTGCTTCTCTTTCGCCGTTGCATGTTTCATTTTCCTCTCCCCCTCAGCACACAGTGCAAAACAGTGAGTGCGACAGGAGAAACGAATGTGTTCACTCAAATGTTTTGTCACCACCCTCTCCACTGAGAACAAATAATGATGTTTTGCATTCGGTGTTCCTTCTCTTGAAATGCTTGCATGTTGTTTGCGGTGCTCCAACAATCTCGGTGGAACCTCCAACTTGTACGGGAATGGGGATCTCCGACTGTACGGGAATATGGTCACTTGTTCCACGTACTTACAAAGGGAAATGGTCGGGACAGGGGAATGATCTATCGCACCCAACACCAGATAGGGGATAACTCAAACTGACATATCTCACTGCAATTGGTTCCCATGTGTGACTTGCAAGTTCAGGCAAATATTTGGGTCAATCAGCGAACACGGACAACTGACTACCATGTGATTCGCCAGCACGAATCTTTACCACTTATCTCTAATTACTGTTTGCTGATGCACCCACATTTGGCCGAACTGACAAACACGAAATAAAGCACTCTGGACATAAATAACTGAACAGCACTCTGGAAGGGAAGGGGAAATACCAGCGTATCACGAGTTCGTTTACCAACCAACCATTGGGTTCACTGCCATTGAGATTCGCTATGTCGAAACTGTTAAAATGTCACACTGATAAATTTGCACAGATAATTGAAGAGTCGGACACGAGTGGTTATCATTTTTAAACTAAATTAAATAAGTGTTTATTGCATCTCTTAGGACAGACGCTCTTTCTACAGAACTGACACGACTTGCTGCCATTAAGACTTATCAGAAGAACTAAACTAACTAACCGCCAAACTAAGATGAAACAGATGAACAGAGATGATTGACGACAAGTGACTGGAAACAGATGGAAACTGGAACTGACACTGACTTGAGACTGACTTGGGAGCAAACACTCCCACAACGCAAGAGACTTTTCAGTGTGACTTTTCGAGGTGAATTGAACCCATACGTAATTCGGGGAGAACCTTTAATGCAAAAGCGGCGTATGGAAAATTACCCAAAAACTGACGGCAACCAATTCTCTGACAACTCAAAGTGATACACGTCAGCACGTACAGGAAGAGGGGAGGGTGAAATGAAACCGCCTGCTGGCTGTTGCTGCTCTGGAAAGATGCCACGTAGAAGACCTTTTCCGGCGGCACACGCCACAAATCTTATTCGTATATTTTTGCCTTTTAAATGAAAGTGCCGTCTTATGGTATTGCTGAGTCTGCATAAACTGCCCGACAACTGAGGTTGAGATTTGGCTAGCGCCAAATTGACAGGAAGCTCTGCAAATTCGTTCTGAATAATGGCTGCCAATTTGTCGCCGGAAAAGTACTGTGTTGTACATGAAAATGCCAGGTCAACCCTGTACGTAACCGTACAATATTTTAAGTTTTTGGTATTTTCCTTTTGAAATATGACCGCACGATTATGCTACACTGCCCGCCGATACTCTCAGAACACAGACGTTCATCCCTAACTTCCAATCCAAAATGCACCAAGCGCCGCAAAATAAACGCATGTCACCAGTGGCGGATACAGGGGGGGGGGGGGGGGGGCGACCGCCCCCCCCTTGCGGCCAAAAAAAAACGGCAAAAATGATTTTTTGGCCGCTATACATAAAGGTGCTGTTTTTTTTCCTCGAAAATTGACGTTTTTCGCCCAGAAGACACTCAACGGTTATAGTGTATGCATGGAGAAGGAATTCGGGGTCCTGCAGCATGATATAGAACAGTTTGGCAGAACTGTGCTGTCCAGACAGGCGGTCTCAATACTACAGATAATGTGAAAAAAGTTATCATACCCATAAACGGTAAGCCATTCCCCCATTTTCATCATCTTGTACTTTTTTGCAATTTTTGCTGTGGATGCTCCTGACCAACTCGTTTTATCCATTTGTATTGCTGCCAAGAAAATCTATTTTAACACGTGCAGTGCAAAGGGTGCAATGATTACCAACAACGGGCGGCGACGGGTACGCTTGGCTGAAACCTATGACGTGGTACCTGATTTAATTGTGTCACGTTGCCATTACACATTTTGACATTTAATTGTGTGTGTGAATGTGTGATGTTGGAATGTTGCTATTGGCAGAACAATACTTCCCGACCAAATCTAGGAAAGAAATGTCACGACTGCAATGCTGGGGCGGCTGCCCTCGAGACTGCCTGCAGCCGAGCCCCAAACGTGACCTCTTACTCCGTGAGGTACCCACTTAACGTTCCGAAACTGAAATGATTTCCCAAGCAAGAGCGCCATTTCCCGCAGCTCACGTCTGTGGCATGGCATGTATGGCCAGGTATTCCGATCCAAACTGTACCAATGGATTATTTGTGTTGTGAACTGCGATGTGCATTCAAGCTTTGGAATTCTGCTGCAGAGACAGACGAGACTCACACATCCATGTGTTCCATATCTTCATCGCTTCCTTCCATATATGAGTGTTCCATATCAACAACGCAAACACAAACAAGAACTATAACCAAATTCTGAGCTGCATTAAACAGGTGTCTTTTAGGGAGAAAACTGGTTCTGAAGTGTTCTGAGAGTGGTTTTCAGGAAGCAATTTTTATAAGATGTCTTTGGCTTCTGGGGGGCTTCGCCCCCCAGACCCCCCACCAGGGGCTCTGCCCCTTGGAACCCCGCCGGGGGGCTCCAGCCCCCCGGACACCCCGGTTCTGGGCGCCTGCGGCGCCATGCTCCGGCGCCCCCCCTTGACGAAAGGCTGGATCCGCCACTGCATGTCACATTCAAAATACATGTAAAATGCAATTGTCAATGCGATGGTTATACCTGCAATGACCGCATAAAGTCTTCGAATGTTCCAAAAGTCTTCAGGATATGCTCTCTCTTTTAATTAGGTATCTACCCAATGCGACATGCTCTCGTGAATTAATGGAGTTAATGATGAACGTCTATGTTGGAAGACTTTTGGCAGGCAGTGTAGCATAAGTCTACCGGTCATCTTTTTCTGGCATAGGTCTACCGGTCAATATTCAATTTTGAGCACTCTGCACTAAAGTCCTCTGGTAACACTGGTGGTGGGCAGGGCAACATCCATCTTCAGGCGTGTTTAATAATTGTTTCGGAAAACAAAATGGATGCTTCCGCGTCGCGTTCTGTCCTGACAAAAGGGTAAAATGGTGTCCAAATGTAATGATTTTGATGTCTTTGGAAAGCTGAAAGCTTCCTCTACAACTCTTCCGTATAGGTCTAAGCGATGTTACGAAATCTAAACCATACGAGGTCTAAACCATGTACGAAAAATCGCACAATCTTGAAAATATTTGGCAGTAACCCGGAATTTTATCGCATCTGAACTTTGACACTTTTATTCTTCAAATCACTTCAGAATTTTCCAAATGAAAAGTTCGGAAGTGCTTTTCACCCCAGTAATCGCCCACTTATCCGGTTTCAAACACAAAAAGTCTAATCAAAATCCGTTAATCGCTGCAAAAGAAATTTGACTTTTCGTGCCCCCAGTTTACTCGCATTCTCCTTTCCCTTTCCACCGTTCCACGCGTCGAAAACCAAGCAAGGGTGCTCAATTTGTATATACAGATGTCCTCGGTGTTGGAAAGAGTGGTCTTTGGAGCCACGTTGAAAACCACACGAACGCTTCTTTGCAGCTTGTTGGAACAAGCGCTTGTTCAGAGAAAAGAATGGCGAAGAAATGTTAGCACGTACACAAACGGATCGGTTAGCGCCCAACTCTCAATGAGGGCGTCCTAACCGGTATATGGATGTTCAGTATGCAAGGCTCTATACCGCGACAATCCAGGATTCAACCATCTGCGTATCATCGGATCCTGCGTAGAAACTACAATCCTCTATTTTTTGTCTCGTTCTTTCACTACAGACGAATAGAATGGAAAGATACTCTTCGATCTGGTAGAGAAGGTGGTTTCTGGAATGATGCAAGAGCTATTCAGTCATATGTGTGGGCAATTTGTTCATACTTCTATCACGGTTGGTTTTTTTCACTCATCATGTTTTCGGTACAGGATTAGGTACTTCTTCGCAACAATACTTCAGCCGGACAACGTCAGAAAGATTTGCTGCATCAGTATGGCCGAATTTCGTTTTTCAAAAATTTTCGAACCTTTTTCCCAGATTTCGCCGAAATCCCAATAAAAATTGAAAGGCCATTTGCACACATTAAGGTCCTCCAAAATTCCCGAGACCACCTGTTTCAATGTCAATTCAAAGTCTCTCGCAAACAACTATGTATCGGAGCGTAGATTGCGCTAACAACAACAAACTTCCTGCATTCGGCGCAGACATGATTAGCAAAGAGCGCAATATGATATTAAAATAAAAAACTGCAAAATTTGTATCCAGTTCCAACAGTAAAAATTTAGTCTTCATTCGGAAACGCACATGTTTTTTTGCTGTTCATGCATATGGCGCTTAGTTTCGCTGAGATTTTTTAATCAACTTCAGTGAATGTGCTTTTGAATTGCCAGAAATGAAAGCAGAGCAAGTGAGCGGTCTGCGCTCGAATTGATTAAGACGGCCCACATAAGTGGTTGAATAACGTCATGTAAATACATCTTGTATAAACCACTTCAATTTGTAGATTTAAATTGATGTTTTGTCAAATTTTTTATCAGAAATGTGTAAAAATTACTGGTACTTTGTTCTCATTTTCTTTGTGTTTAGGCTTGGTAAAATTGCTGTGATGTTCTGTTTTCATTGCAGTTTATTTTAATTTGGTGCAGGTCTTGTTTGATTTTGGCTGAGAAATCTGATGAAATTGGTTGATATTATTTGATCTGTAGTTGATTTCTTGAGATATTATTCCTGAGTGAAATGCCCGATGATTGGAAATTTGCCTCAATTAAGCCTATCCCCAAGAAAGGCAACGCTCAAAACCATGTTCAGGGCTAACGCGCAATATCTTTGACCTGCTTGTGCTCCAAACTGTTTGAACGCCTTCTAAGCCGCTATATTTTGGCTTGTCTGGATGACATAAATTTGTTCAACCCGAATCAGTTTGGATTCCGTTGCTATCGCTCCTGCGAATCACAGCTGGTTCTATTTATCGATGACCTCTCTCGCTCACTCAATAGCGCAATTATTATCCATGCAATATTCCTTGACCTGGAAAAAGCTTTTGACCTTGTTCCCCACGAAAAATTGATTGAGAAATTAAATTTCTACAACTTTCCTGATCATCTGTGCAAAGTTATCTCCTCGTTCTTAACCAACCAAATGCTTCAGGTGCAAGTGGAAGATTGTTTTTGCCTCTAGCCAAAGTCACGTCCGGAGTTCCCCAGGGCAGTGTAATTGGTCCTCTCCTCTTTCTATTTATATCAACGATGTTAGTGATGGCATTAGCTCCCATATTCGGCTGTTTGCCGATGACATTGTTCTTATAGGTGTCTCCAGTGCTGACGATCATGCGGCGCTGGCAGCAGATTTGCAGTTGATTGTTGATTGGTGCGGGAGATCTGGCATGAAAATTAGCAGCGAGAAGTCCAAGATTGTCCCATTTTGTGTCCAAAACGTCACAGTCCCTTGTCACTACTCAATACTCCATGACCGTCTGGAAGCGGTTCCTCATGTTAAATATTTATGAGTTACGAAGACCTATCCTGGAGTGCGCACATCCAGCAAACGGCCAAAACAGCCTCAAAAACTTGTAATTATATTTTCCGGGATTTAAAATTTGCGCACCCTTGAATATGCTTGTGTAGTGTGGAATCCGGTGAAAAAATGCGATATTAAAGCATTGGAAAGCGTTCAAAGAAGAGCAGTCAGAGCAATTTCGGGAAGATATACGAGTATGAGCGAACTGCCAGTGTCACCGAGATTCTAACTCAACTTGGATTGCCATCGTTGCAGCAGCGGCGAGATGCACATTGCCTTCAGCTTTTTTCTGACATCCTCACAGGTTCATATGATTTTTATCCCGGTACACATTAAAATCTACCCAGCGTCGTCTGGACAATGGTCTTAGTTTCTATCACGCATTGGCTAGGCATTCAGCCTACGCTAATTCTTTTTTCCATCAACTATTCTGAAGTGGAACAGCCTTCCAAAGAATGCTCCACTGATTTCAAATTCTGTGCGTAACATTTTTAACTTGACATTTTTTTCTTTTTCTTTGTTTGTGTGTGTGTGGTGTTGTTTTTGTTATAACTTGAGATATTGCAACAATTGTGAAAAAACAATACTTGAGACATAATAACTCACGATATTACTTGAGATTTTTACTTGAAATGTCTTGATTTGTGGATATTACTTGTCCATATTATATGCATGCTACTCGTATTTTGTTTTCCTTTGCGGTGCAGGTTGAAGAATTTTGTGACTTAACTTGTTGCTTTGTAAAAACTATTGTGATTTGTCTAATTTTGTGTAAGAAACTTGTGCGAATTGTTTAAACTTTATTGACGTGCCTTGATACTTTGCCCGTTTTTGTACTGCAACTACGAGTATAGCGTAGGTACTTGTAGTATAGCGTACTTGTAAAATTACTGTGATTTTACTAATTTCCTGGAAGATTTGTTTAACTTGGTGCAGGTTTTGTCTAATTTCGGCAGTAAAATTTTAAAT
>JASGXE010012889.1:0-13915 GCA_030068105.1 Sinentomon sp. SZTP_YWyxl
GGGAAAACAGCCAAAGTCGAGGAGGCTAGCTCGATTGTCAGTTCGTGGCATTTTGGACCACTTTGAGCTTGCGATTGTTCCACTGGTCAATCCCGATGGCTACCACCACAGTCGAACAGTTGATCGTCTTTGGAGGAAGAACAGATCGATTGATAGGAAGGGATTATCTGGTCTCTTCTGCACAGGTGTCGACCTGAACAGGAATTTCCCCGTTGGATGGGGCCATGAAGGGTATGTGTGTACCAAAGTTAGTCCCCAATCTTCAAAATTTGAGTTTTTTTATGTACCTGCAGTGCATCAGATCTCGACATCAAATCTCACGTGTCGATATAGGTGATACAAAAACAGCAATATAAAATGAAAAAGAGAAGTAGTAAGATCATGTAGATAAAGCACAAAGATAAGAAAAAAGATAACCTTGTCCAAAAACTCATCGTGAAATACAAGATCTGTTCCATGAGTAGGTGTCTTAATAAAAGGCCTGAGTTGGCAGACAAATGCAAAAACTGATTGGAAAAACACAGTTATTTCCGTCTGCTTCGTGGTGGCAGAGAGTTTGACTATCTTGGAATTTTTGGCAGTGTGGCCTCGAATTGTTTATTGACCTGATTACGGTTGGTCCTTTGAAGATAAAGTTAACATTGTTTGTTACCTTTTTGCTTCGTCCTTATCAATTTCTGATAAACCAGTGGCTGCACCAATGGTCGCTCGCGGCGACCGCAAACAGTTTCGCCTTATCGTTACGAAATCTGTTCTTCAATAGTTTTTTACCTTCTGAACATTCATCGTTGAGCATGATTTTTCTTGGCCAAAGACTGTGTTCCAAGCGAATGCGTGCCAAGTGAATGGTGCGCAGTCAGATAAAGGTTAAAAAAGTTATGAAAATTTTAAAAACTTACAAAATCACCTTTTGATCGGGAAAAGCAGCAGTTTTCATATTTCTTCCTGTTCTCAGCCATGAAAAAGGGTCCTGACACCAAATTTTCATAAGGCTGCAAGAGGTCTGAAAGTGTCATTTATGTCGGTCAGTTATGTAATAACAAATTCACAATTATTTCTGGTTAACTTTCCTGACTCACTGACTGACTGACATAAATTATAGGACACTTCCAAACCCGTTGCCAGCTTTGAAAAATTGGCATCATGGCCGCTTTTTATCGCTGAGATAAAAGCTAGATAAGCAGGATAAAAGCTGCTATTTTTCCCGTAAAGACGTGGTTTTAGGGGCTTTCAAAATTTTCTCAACTTCATTTACCTTTTGTCTTCAATATATTTTTCAGAGCTGCGAATAGTGGGTTTCAATGCAGTCAGATTTATAGAGGCCACAAGCCACTCTCTGAGACGGAATCACAGGCATTGACAGAAGCCGTGCTATCCTTACAGCCTCGGATAAAGGTCATGATATCACTGCATTCGTTTGGTCAGCAATGGTTGACTCCTTGGGCCCACACGCCGGACGAACTGGCTCCGAGGAGGGACAAAATGATATCGAACTTGGCTCTTGCTGGAGCCGATGCGATGAGAAGGTGTTCTGACGAAGCCGAATACGAGGTTAGCAGATTTCTCGCATTCGATCAGGTTCAACTCAGGAATAAATATTGTGGAAAGAGATGGAGAGGTCATTATGGTTCAATTACTATATGCAAGACTAGTGCACACCGCCTTCATATTGGGCTTCTTTGTCATTTCGAATTGACAGATTTGTTATTCGTATGTCGGAGTCTGACGGTTTTCAAAACTGCATGCCTTGTAAAATGGCAACAAAAATCACCACAATCTCATTTCCACTGTTCCCTTTTCGCTGCCTGCGAATCAAAACTTCCCTTCCGCCGCGATACACATTCATGCCATTATTGCACCACCCCACCTGCACCTGCCTCATCTTCTGTTCCACTTGTCTTTCTTGCCTTGTAGCTGGCTTTTAACTTCTGCAGTTTCTCTGTTGACGCCGCACTTTTCTCGAACCCTTTGCAAAGCCAAATGGAATGGAAGTCTTGCTGCATCTGCTTCACGTTTACAGCTCATTCCACTTGAAGATATGAGCTGGGAATGCTTCACACTCTTCCATTTAAATACACAGAAAAACTTTAATTTCTATGCCGAGAATGAAGTTTTCGACCGAGTTTTCATTGTTGAAAGAATTCTGAATCACTCTGAGCACACATGGGAGCATTCTTAACTCATATCTTCAAGTGGAATGAGGAGTATGAGGCATCAGAATGCAGTCTGAGTTGGAGAGACTCTTTAATTCTCTGTACATACTAGTATGTTATTCCTTTCCTGCTGTGGTGAGCAAGGATGCATCGCATTGTAGAATGAGATTAATGAGTTGAAGCAACGAGTTAATGACAGTGGGGAATAAGACCGTAAGCCCTGCAATTATAGCTCTTTCTGCATTGTGGTCAGTGGTGTTGAGCCAAGAAGATTGTCGCTTCCCATTTTCGCCCTCTGAACCTCAGTGGAAAGATTCGCACTCCGCTGTGTTGACCATTTGGCCCGATACGACGGGGATTCGATTGGTCTGGCAAAGACGAGGCATCTTTTCGCCTGTCTGCTTCGAGATCTCATTTGGCCTGGCTAATATAAGGCCTGTCTATTTTCGCCTGTCTGCTTCGAGATCTCATTTGGCCTGGCTAATATAAGGCCTCGTTTGGCCTATCTAATTGACGAGGCCACATTTGACATGTCTTCGAGGAGGCCTCTTTAGGCATGACGACGTAGAGACCTCATTTGGCCCGACGATACGAGGCCCTAATTTGACAAAAGAAGTTTAATAACATTTGAATTTGACCTGGCTGTGCGACGAGGCCCCATTTGGCCTGACGACGTGGCCATATCTGGATGACAATGACGTGGCCTCATTTGGCCTGATCACGATGAGGCCTGATGGCTATGGCTCATTTGCCCTGACAACGACGACGGCTCAATTGGCCCGACAACGACCAGGTCCTGTTTTACCTGACTACGAAGTGGCCTCGTTTGGTTTGACCACGACGAAGCCTCATTTGAACCTACTCTGTACTCACAAGAAAAAAATATATTTTCATACCTAAAGCTACGATATCTGAACCTGACCTAACCCTGTCCCCTCTTGGAAAAACAATGCTCGCTGGGGGCCCTGTCTTGCTATCTAAAATCGCGGCAGGGTTTGCAAACTGGCAACCCGATCCGAAGAACCAAATCCGAGGAACGGTACATTCCAAGGCTGACCGCCAAACTGAAGTGAATTCGCTTATTCTGCGCCTGCGAAAAATAAACGCTATGCAACTTGCGAAATTTGCGGAGTTGTGCGTTGCGGTTTTTGAATTGAAAGGGGCAAAAAGCAAAATTTGGCCGCCTTCGAAAATGCTTTCGACGCAAAGATGAGTCTCCTCAATTGACTTTACACGCAAAAGTAGAATACTTAACCGCTTTTACGGTTGATATCATGCCCGCTAAGAAGAGACATCAGAAGTAACTTGCCGTGGAGAGATTGACACCAGGTAAGCTGAGAGTAGTGCATGGGTAAAATTCGGGGTAAAACCCTTGATTACTGCGTTGCATCATTTCTTCCATTGCAATGATCTTTTGATTTTATTTTATAAAACGCCCAGCCGAAAAAACAAGCAAACAAACGAAGAATTTAATTGGCAACTCACACGCCATTAAAATTCAGTGGCAAATGCAGCGCAAAGCAATGGGTAAAGTCCTGTTCAAATTGTAAGGCCCATTTATTTATCCAATCTTTGCAGGCTGCTACTATTTTCTTCTCTGTTGTGTAGTGGCGACGGAAATAATGTAATCATATGTAAAAATTGTGATTGTTCAGAGTTCAGCAAAAACTCCATGCTGTAGAAATTAGATATCCTCTTTTATAACCGAGGTCAAAATCTGACAGCTCCGGAAAGCTTTGTTGTGATCTGACGCTTTAATTTCTACCGCCTGAATAAGTGTAAAAAGAAAGAAAAAATGTTCCAGAAAAAACGTTTCGGATGCAAAAGTTGAGTGGGAAAAACACATGTATGGGTACATTAATTCCACCGCTTTTCCAGCCAAAAGTCTTTGTAGGAGCTCGGTTTTAACTCATAGTTCATTGAGACATGACTCCGTGCACCGTAAAGCGCATGACATATAAAAGCTTTAATGCCTGCAACTGGCATATAATGCCTGCAAATGACATATAATGACAAATGACATATAATGCATGCAACTGGCGCAAATGCAATTATAAAAAATAGAATAAAAAAATATTCCCATTGGCCCCGAGCAAGCGGAGTTGTTGGAATTTCTCCAAATGTACGAAAATTTTTCGATGACCCTGTGCAATCGTATACTTTTATCGACGGAGCTTATCAAAAGTCCTCGAACATAGGCGATATTTTAAAGGACTGGTTACCACAGGGACCATCAAATTTCAACGGGGTCGATGCAATTTCACGCCTCACACGAGTGTCAAGATGTTTTGCGGCGCATCCTGCCATTGATTCTAAATGGCGCCTGAGTAAATAATGAACTCCTATTTTCGAAGACTTTTTATGAGGAGTGTATTTTTATCACAAATTTTGTTATCCAGGTCGGCCAATTGGCGGTACTGCTGGGTTCACTTGGTGGAACATCGACCGATTGGGCCTACGATAAAGCCAAGATCCCTTTCGTTTACACTCTGGAACTTCCAGACACCGGTGGCAAAGGATTCTTGATGCCACCGCGAAGGATTCGACCCATTGGAAAGAGTTTTGTTTGTGGAATCAAGGCAATCGCGGAGCATGTGGTCAATCGCGAACTTTAGTAAAAGAAACATGCGAAGCTGTCTGGCTGTCTGTGCTTCGTGACGACCACATGCACATCGGGTTATTTGCTAGACATGTACCATATTTGCATTCCTTTGTTCAATGTGTATAGTGGCGGCTTAATTAATGTACGCCCACGTGTAAAAAATTGCCACTATTCAGATTTTGGCAAAAAATCCATGGTGCAGAAATTAAAGATCCTTTTTTGCAACCGAGGTCAAAATGACTGCTCCAGAACGCTCTGTTGTAATCTGAAACTTTAATTTTTACCGCCTGCGTAAGATTAAAAGAAAGAAAGTAGCTTTGAAGGCAACAGTTATGCGAGAAAACAATGAATATGAGTATAGGTTCTACATTAATTCCATGCGCTTTAAGTACCTTGGCAGTGAAACGCTTCAAGTCATGGAGAGATCATATCACCTTTACCTGTAGCAAATCAAGCAAAACCCTTGCTTCTATAAATAGAAATATGAAGTTCTCCTCCCAAGAAGCTAAAAGCGATATTGAAAGTTTAAGTCAACGGTATTGCCAGTAGGCCTACTCGAGCATGCTTATGGTGTGCATGGGATCCCTGCTGTCAGACTGACATTGCAAAGGTTGAGAGGATTCAGAGAAGAGCTGCACGAATAGTGACTGGATCTTTTAAGAGAACAGCCAGTGTCACCAGCATGATGGTATAGATGGTATGGAACTCTTGGTATAGAATCCCTGGCATTTAGACGCAGGGATCACAGACTCAAACATCTTTCAGGAATAGTAACCCAATCTGTGAATTTTCACATGCCCACTCCTTATAACAACAAAGCAAAGGCAGCTCAGAACAGACAATTGCCTCTCATGCAGTTCTCCTATTTGCAAAACTAACGCATTTTTAATTCCATTTTTCCAAAAACTATGAGAGATTGGAATAACCTACTCCTGTTTCCCCAATAATTGTTTCGGGTGCAGTCTTGTCTCTAGGCGTTGCAAAGCGCGGAATGTAACTCGAACCTTTTTTGCTTTAGTGTTCTAAATTGCTTGACCAAGCATGCGGCTTTTTTATTTTGACTGCGCCGTCTAACTTTATCTGACTCTGAATGTGGCAGTTTCAACTTCTGTATTCATGTATTCATCTTCTATCCATTCGCTAGTTTTTGCACTTTTTCAATTTTTCTGTACGTTTTTACCAGTCTTATCCAGACTTTTTTCATAACCAGTCTATCATGAGTCCCTTCCTGACGAAGAACGGCATATGCTATTTTAATTTCTGTCCTTTCGCTGTGTTTTGTTTGCTCGTTTTTATCCAGTCTTCTGCGGTCCCCTGATTTAAATAAGTAACATGCTGATTTTGTATACATCTTTGCCTGATTGTACATATAGTTTGTGACATGTATATTTAAGCGGGGCTGATGGCCTCACATTTTTGTAAGGCGTTGGGAGGCGGTCATATTTTGATCCTCGGAGTAAATTACACCTCGACTAGAACTCCGCACGGGGCACGGATGTTTTTACCCCAGAAGGAGACACACCGAAGTAAAATAAACCAACCTGGTTTCCCTCAAATAAATTGTTTAATTTGTACGATTTAATAAGTCATTGTGGGTCCGATGGTGGCCGATTCGGAGTGGATGAAGACCTGCGGGTCAAATCCAAATCAGAGACACTTTCAGAGCGTTCGCCTTTCTCGCCTTTATTGAACACCGCTTGATAACAAGGTGCTGGCAAGCAATCCCTTAAGGTTCTGTCCTTCCCAAATGCTTCTCCTTCTTCAAGGGTCTGAGGTAAAGGATAGTTGAGCGTTTCTGGAAGAATCAGACCGGCTGTGCCACCAATGACGGCCACTGTTCCCAAGATAGCCATCGGTAGGACTAACATCTCCGTTCCCTGGAATATGAAGCAGGCAAGGAAAGAGACGTCATTTTTATGCGAGCAGTGGCAGATGAGTACAACAACAGAACATGATCTTATAGAGCAAATAAATTCGGAGCAGAATTTTATCCTAGTCATAATTTTTAAAACATCGCGACAGAAATTCCGATGAATTTAAAAAGGATCAGAAAACCCAATAATTTTAAACCTGAAATGACGTCCACAAGCCCAACGATTTTCGAATAGCGTCGACTTTTAAAATGAACGATCTCGAAAAAATTTCCTGTTGGAATGATCACAAAAAATCATCAAATAATGATAAACTGTTCAAATGTCTCAAACCAAATACTTAATAAAATTTATGCAAAAAGGAGTCTAAACCAAACAATGAATAAATTGTGCTCATTTGTGCTAAATTTGTGCTAAATTGTGCAAATAAAATATGACTCATACCAAATAATTTCTTTAATTCCGTAAATGAGCCTCTAAATGAGCCTCTAACTAAATAGTGAAAAATCATGAGTCTCTAGCCAAATAATTAACATATTCTATACGACTCAGTCTCCAACCAAATGATTAATAAATTCAATAAAAGTGATTCTCTAACCAAATAATTTATGAATTCTAATACAAATGAGTCTTTAATCAAATATGAGTCTCTAACCAAATAATTAATGAATGGAATGAGTATGAGTCCAATTCCTCCGATGTAGGCAGCAAAAGCCAAACCAACGCCACGTACAGCCGTCGGATAGAGCTCACTGGCGAACGGGTAGATGATCAGGAAGGAAGCAGATATGGAAAACTTGGCAATCAGGAAGAGAAACAGAATCCAACCGCCGGAATCTTAATTTTAGATAGAAAGAGAGAAACATAAACAGATTGCACTTTTTCCTAAAAAAGCTTCGATAAAGTATGCACGATAGTATATTTATTTATTTATTTATTTGAAAAGTAAGTTTGCGTTGTTGAGCAAACATTCTTCCTGCGAAGCAGTGCGTCAAAACATAAAACAAACTAAAACAAAAATCGACACATTTAAATTGTAAAAACCAAATCAGAGAGAAAAGTTATCGTGGTGTATCCAGCAACGGAGAATTTGCGGGAAGGGAGTTCCACTCACGTACTGTTCGAGGAAAAAATGAATTGAAGAAGGTGGTGTTTCTAATGAGCGGTTAGGTAATAAAAAAAGGATGATGGGTGCGTCTCGAATGCATGCATATTGAGAACTGGTCAGGGAGCTGTATTTTGAGGTGGCGCGTAGCAATCATCTTTCGCAGGAAATTCAGGCGTTTTATCTTGCGACGATTGGATAACGGCTCAAATCCAAGTGTTGCCATGATGGTTGAAACGCTGGAAAATGGTGAGTAGTCACCAACAATGAACCTGGCAGCGGCGCGTTGAATTCGCTCCAAGGACATAGAATGACAAGCAAGATAGGGGTCCCAAATTGGCGAGGCATAGGTATTCTAGTGTGGGAAGGACCAGGGATTTGAAAGCTGTAAGTTTGGCCGATAGGTTTTGAACTTTCAGATTACGTTGAAGGGCACCCAAAGTGCGACGAGCTCGATTACAGACACCCTCAATATGCTTAGCCCAGTCCAAATTTGCGGAAATGGTGAGACCCAAGTATGTCACACAACACAATCAGCTGGTTTGAGGGAAGTGCCATCAATGTATTCGGTTATTTGCAGATATGTGCCTCTAGTATTCGGTTATTTGCAGACGACGTAGTCATTTACAGAGTTGTGATGTCCGCCGATGATAGCTTGCTTCTCCAAGCTGACCTCAGCCAGGTTTCAAGGTGGTGTGACGCCTGGGGAATGCGTATAAACCCAACTAAAACTAAAGCTATGGCATTTTACAACCGTTCAGTGAATTCCCGGTTCGATGTTACTTATACGATTGACGGTCAACCCATTGAAAATGTCAAGGTCTTCAAATACCTAGGCGTGTTAATTTCCCATGACCTTGCCTGGAAGGAACACATTGATTCCACCTGCAAAAAAGCAAATCGCACTCTTTCATTCATTGGAAGGAACATGCGCTACTCATCTAAGGATTCTAAGCTCAAGGCATACATGTCATTAGTCTTGCCGATTATTGAATATGCAGCCGCCGTTTGGGATCCCTCAAGTCAGGAACTCATCTCTAAACTTCAAATGGTTCAAAGGAGGGCTGCACGCATGATAACAGGCCGTTTTTCCCGTGATGTTTGTGTTAGCGCGCTCTTGAGTGATTTGAATCTCGAACCGTTAGCTACCAGAAGGAGATCGCACAGATTGAGTTTATTCAAAGACATTATTACACAACCTGAATTTTGACCTACCAAATTGTTATCTTTTAAAACCCACACAACGCAGGACAGATAACGGACTTGTTGTTTCCACCCCAATTTTTAAAACAAATGTTATTTTTAATTCATTTTTCCCAAAGACTATTCGGGACTGGAATGCTCTCCCCGCAACTTCAAAACTTATTTCCCGATCGCGACATATCCTGGCGCCACACCACTTCTGATAATTCGTGTTGATCCGTTTTTTTTAATGCTTTTATTTTGATATGACGACAGTTTAACTGAATGATTGTTTTTTGTCTGTCACCAGAAACCTTGTGTCAGTATTGTGAATCATAATAATAATAATGGAGTAGCTAAATGAAGGGCTAGGTATTATGGGGACATATTGCTTTTTAAAAAAGACCACACTGCATTTACCAGAATTGATTATCATGCCCCATTTTTTACACCAGAGCTCAATTTGCAACAAATCTGATTGAAGAAGGGATATATCGGCCGGTGAAGAGATTGGCTGATACACCACGATGTATAATAGAGCAATTAAATTGTGCAGATCTCGGGACCACTGATTCCCGATTGCATCCCACCCTCAGGCTCAACTCAATCATCAATTCAATGAAAGGATTCCTGTTGAAAAAAATTTAATATAAAAGCATCTTTTCTTTTATCCACCGTTGCATTGAAAGATGCATCCGTCTGTTGAATTCGCTCTTTAGTTGAACCTGAGGGTGAGTTGCATTGAGGAATACGGCTGTTAGAGTTCAAAACCCTGTTCAGAAGTTGCCGTCAGCGGATGCTCCAAGCTTATAATTCTTGTAACGATCAGAATGTCTTTTTTTGCCAACGGCAATTTTCTGGGTTGCTTGTCACTCTTGCCGGGTGAAAGAGGTAAACAAGGACAGAAGTGCGCTGAAAGCGCAAGCTAAGAGGGGTAAATTCAATGCAGTAAACCATTCCTTTGGCGAACTTGCCTTTTCCCACAAAAACAATTGTGCCGTCCATGGAATGAAACATATGTTTCATGCAGTTGAGTTGAGGCTCAGGATCACTCTAATCTAGACTCCTGTCTTTCTCTCAAACTTAACACATGATCTCAAACATCACCACGACATTTAGGTACGCATGCGTAGGTTCAACCTTTCCGAACATAATGCTCTTTTCTTTTCAACATTGACAGGTGCACAGTCCCTCCACATTGTGTTATTTGTTATTGTCAAATGAAGGATTAATCATCTGTCTTGAGTCTGAAGGCTTCCAAAAGTGTGTTGTAAAATGGCAGCAACAATCACTATAATCTCCTTTCTACTGCTTCCTTTGCTCTGTCAACGATTCAGAATGTCCCTTCCGCAGCGATACACAATCATGCTATCATAGCACCACCGTACCCGCGCCCGCCTTTACTCCTATTATTCCACTGGTGTCTTTTATCTTGTTTGTTGGCTTCCTGCCACTTCAGTTCCGCTTGCGATGCCTCGCTTTTCCCCATGCCCGGTGCGCCAATTTACAAACCCTGCCGCGACTTTAGATGGCAGGCCGGGGCCCCCACCGAGCATTGTTTTTTCAGAGTGGGGGCAGGGTTAGGTGAGGTTCAGATAGCTTTAAGAAAGAAAAAAATGTTTTTCTTTCTTGCGAAAACAGGGCCCCAATCGAGCATTATTCCATAAAACGCTCTCTGCCATCTAAAGTCGCGGCAGGGTTTGTAAAATCGCGCCCGGTACAATGCCCAATGAAATCGAAGTCTTGGTGCGTCTGCTTCACGTTTTTGAGGCATCCCGCATCATAAGAGAAGCAGTATCTGACAGACTCTTTAATTTTCATTAATTTGATTGGAGGAAGTCCGAAGTTTGAATATCAAAAGAAAAGAGCAAAATCAGCAAAATCGAAAAAATTGACCAATCATGCATTGAAAGATAAACGTACCGTGTGGAAGAAGCACAGTTACAATTGCTGCCGATCCACCGACAATCATACAAATCGCCAAAGGCCAACGTCTTCCAAACTTATCCATTACAAACCAACAGAGGAGATAGGCTGGAAATTCAACGGCAGTTGACAATGCAAAGCTGAGGTACTGGTTGGATCCAAGCGCAGGACCGTAATAGCTCAGGCCGATATAAACCGTTGCATTCGCAAACCTGTCAGAAAAACAGACAACAAAACATAAGAAATGAGCCCAGTGAAACAATCAACTAGGGCCGCGTGTCGTCGCGGGTTGGCTGAGCGAACCCTTCTTTTGTTAAGCATTGTTCACCTTGATGATCATTGGTTATAACGGAACATTTTCTCCTGCAGGGGCAATTTTAACCCAAACCGTTTTCATTCTTTTCCATTGTTGAAAAAATACAGTTTATTTTCTCCCAGAGTGTCGTTTGCCGAAAGATCAGCGTTTGCAAATAGCGACAAAGGAAACATCACTGGAATTTCTGGATGATACTTGTGACTTGAGTGCATGAAATTCCACAGCAGAAAGTGCAGTCATGCTCTCACTCTGTTCATGAAAAACAATTCGAATGACGAGCAGAACGAGATTTTCAGCTTCATGGCTGATGGGTCGCGGACAGGTGAAAATTTCTGCATCATTATGGCTTTGATACCTGCCAATGATACCTGCAGGAAAATTAGAAAATTCCCTTACCAGTTTACGGATATTAGGATGGTTTTCAGTCTCAAGTTTGGAGTCTGGCAAAGGCCACGCATGCCGGGTGATTTTGATTGCTTCGTTTCTTGGACGTCATTCTCAACCAGATCGGCAGTTGAATGGGATCTTTCCAGGAATGCTAATTGCTGAAAAGATATATGGAGATGGAGTTGAGCAAGAAGCAGTGATGAGATCGTTCTAGGAATGCCACAACCAGCAGCTACATTTGATGAAACCAACTTACGGGATGTGATCAGCGGGCGTATTCACATGTTTCTGCTGATTGAAAGGTCAACCTAATCTAGTGTGGGTCGAATCGTGTTCAAAAAGACACAGTTCAAAGTGTTAGCTAGCGGTGGTAACGTGTGCTCCATGACTAAAACTCTTCTCCGTGCGTGAATTATCTGCCCTTATTCGTCAAACATTTTCCCGCGTGTCATCGGCAAACACCCAGGCACAACATATAACGTGTAAATGTTACACGAAATGTTACAGTACCAGTGTCATGTTACGGGTCTTACATGTTACAGTACGGGTGTACAGGTGTTACATGTTACAGTATCAGTGTTTACCAGTTTTACATGCTACAGTACCAGTATTACATGTTACACTCTCCGAAGGAAGGGATCAAAATTTGACCCAAACCACTGGGTCAAAAAATATTGGGTCAAATGCACCAAATGTTGGGTCAAAATTTGAAACATTCGCTAGGGTCAAATTTACCAAAAGTTGGGTGATTTTTCGATGGTAAAAAATGGTAGTTCTTCTGAATTTTTTCGCAAACTGACACATGAAAATGGTTGGTAATCTGCAAATCCACAATTTGTATGCAGTGGTGTCAAATCCGTCGGCATTTTGCGGCCTGACTACACGCGCGTATTTTTTACCCAATATTGGTTCAAAATTTTGACCCAAAGATGTGTCAAAACGTTGGGTCAAATGTTCTAGAAACAGTAAGGTAGATGGCACCACATGTCCGATCAGAAAAATGAGTCCAAATAATGATCAGATTACATAATGTTCCCGCCGTCTTTTTGGTGTTCCTGTGCATTCGGGCGCTACCTTACTTCATTGTAAACATTTTTCCGCAGGGGATCGCGTTTCAGGCCAGTGCTTGCCGCAGGTGTTTTATCAGGCACTCACGTTTCGTAAACGAAGGATTTTGAGGTTACAGTTTTGACACTAACTTCGAAAATAATTCAGATTCCATGTGCAACCACAGAAACTTCACATTTTGGACTGGAGTTTCCCGATTTAATCAGGCGGGATCTCATTGCGATGGATGAGATCTCCAATATTACCTCGGTCTCATTGAGACTTGTGTCTCATATGGGAAAATCGTGGCGTTAAACAAAGATGAACTTTATCATTGGAATCGTGGTTTGTGGTTTGTTTGAACTGAATTGTCGCTAAAAACCACCAAAACTTCCATCTTCCGGTCGCTTGGAAGATGGAAATTATCCCATTTAGGGTGATTTTAAAGCAAATTTTGTGCAAAAATTTGACCCAACAAATGAGATCAAACCCATGACCCAACATCACTGGGTTAATTTGACCCTCTTTCTTCTGGCTCATATATGACCCAGCGGTTGGGTCAAATTTGACCCAACTTGGGTCAAATTTGATCCCTTCCTTCAGAGAGTGTACAGTACCAGTGTTTACCTGTGCTACAGTACCACTGTCCTCCGTTGTGGTCTTGCTGATTTTGAGTCCAATTCCTTCCCATTAATGGCCTTGTTTAACTAGGCTAGGAATACAGCAGCAGAAGCGAGATGGCCAGTGTTGATCCGTCAGTTGCGATGGAGGGGGTGGGGATGCCACCTGTCTTTGCCACTACCACCCAACATTTTTTGCCAACTGCTTGTGTTAACATGTCCACATTTCACTCAATTTCGCCACCCGTTTCAGTCGATGCGAATTTAAGGCTACCTTCCCCGCCCATCCTAACTGGGATCACTGCTCGCCTTCCTGCTTCTGTAGTCAGCAGCAGAAGCGGGATGACCAGCATTGTTCCGTCAGCTGGGATGGATGGGGTGGGGATGCCACCTGTCTTCGCCACTAACACTCAACATTGTGCCTCAAGCCACTTGGGCCGCGAGATCAACTGTCTTTGTGGTGCAAATTCAAAGATTTGCAGAGCTGCCTCTACGTCGAAAGGTGAAAATAGTCGTCTTTTGCGCACCCCTGGCGTGTCAACGTCATTTTCTTCTCCTTCAAGTGCAAAACTAATCATTGTTGTTCTTAACTGCCGTTCTGTGGTCGGCCTTGAAAAGCGAGTTGACCTTCTTGAGTTAGTGAACGCCCGCTGCGCGAATGTCATCGTTCTTTCCGAGACCTGGTTAAAGCCGGACATTGCCAGCA
>JASGXE010012890.1:0-12678 GCA_030068105.1 Sinentomon sp. SZTP_YWyxl
TGAATTCTTTGGGAGTGCATTCCATTCTCTGAGAGTTTTAGGGGAAAACAATGAAAATACGCGTTGTACTTTTCTTTTGGAACAGAATTGCGAGAAGTGATTGTAACGACAGTTTGTCAGTTTCGAATCGAAAGTGTCAGGAATTAAAAGCGCCGACTTATTACAAAACGAATTTCTGAGAAGTGAGACTCTCCGAGATGCCCTGCGCTCATTAAGTGGCAACAGCTTAGCTTAAGATCCCTGAGCATCTCCGTGACACTGGACGTCCAGTAAATGTCGCATTTTTTAAAACGAGCAGCCGTCCTTTGAACTTCCTATACAAGGCGTCAATATGGCAAATTAGGTAAGGATCCCAAACCCAGCTGATATATTCCAGTATGGGCATCAACTGTTGTAAGATAATCCTTGAGCTTGACATCCTCACCACAGCATGGGAAAGATTTCGTCAAAAACTCCAAGAGGATTTTTGCCATATTTATTGCATTAACTTGATCCGCCCGCTCAAGATTTCTGATAAAGTGACACCGAATTGGTGATAATACCTAACCTGAAGAAGAATATACCAAGGATCGTTCATTTGGAGGTGCCTGGTGGTGAGAAGACATAATAAAGAAGACTGCCAGACACTTTTTTCGGTTCCCAGGTGTTGCACCAATTCTCGATTGCGTTGAGATGGCTTTGAAGTATGTGTGCGGCGTCTTGATTAGGAATCGGAACATTCGAATAAATTACAATATCATCAGCAAACAATCGCATGTGGCATTTAACGTTAGCAAACAGATCATAAACATAAAGAATAAAAAGCAGCGGACCGAGAGAACTACGTTGAGGAACACCAGAAGAGCATCTGGAGCTATTCACTTGAGTCTGTACCGGCTATGCGCACATGCGCTTTTCTGCCCTCTAGATACGAGCTTCTTCAACAAATTTGGTCCTTCACCATGTCAAAGGCCTTTTGCAGATCAATGAAGTGGCATCCACTGGTACCCTGAGTTCCAAATTATCTGCCAATCTGAACAAAACCAATCAGTTGGATTTAATTCGATCGGAATTTGCGAAATCCATGCTGATTTGGGTGAAGTAAGTTGAATTCTTCAGCATGATTTGAAATTGCGGAAAACAAAAGTTTTTCAAATAACTTAGCACCCCAGAGATCTGTAATTCGGTCGATAATTTAATGGATTAGCACGGTTCCCTTTCTTTGGCACAGGATATAAGTAAGTATTCTTCCAATCAGATGGAAAGGCTCCGGTTTCAACAAATTTGTTTAAGAGTATTTCCAAAAAGGGGCGATGGAAAGTTTCAAGCCTTGCAACAAGCGTGTTGGAATATTGTCGGATCCACCTGCTTTTGACATTTCATTTTGCAAATGGTCATTGCCTCGCAGAAAGGGCAAGCAAAAAAAAAATCCTGGAAAAACGTCAGGTGAAAATAGACACGATGAAGTGGGATTTCACGCTCGGAATTCCCCAAAATGATCATCGCCCGACGAAACGTCTCGGCGATGAAAAGTCGCGTGAAGAAACAACCCTGTGCCTCGCCGAGGTAGGATGCACCATTTGTGCCACAGTAAATTTCGCGTCCCGACGGGGAATCGAACTCGGTCCACCTGGGTGGGAGTCGAATGCGGGACCAGCCCGTCAGAAGTTGGTGGGCGCTGGGTTTGGGGAGGTGAATGTGGATTGAAGGAAGATCATACCTTATGGAATCTTTTGCATGCATGCTGTGCATTGCCAGGTCCCTTATCTCATTCGACATATCTAATGGAAGCGGTCGAACTCCATACGAGAATTTCCACTGATCAGCACGCTGTGGCTTTTCAACATTGCGTTGTTCCACGAAGAATTGCCAAGCTAGGCAATCAGTCAGAACAGGGAATCCATTTTTTCAATCACAGATTTGAATGGCCACTGCAAAAGAATTAGAGCTCGGTCAATCCTGGAGCTCGCATTCCACTGGACACTGGAAATTCTACAGAACGCTGTTCAAATCCTAACAGGCAGAAGCAATCACACCATTAATGACTGGACAACCTTTGCAGGGAGATGTGTGAAACGATGTTCGATCGCTTATAGAACATCGACAGCCGAGGGTGGTCCACATCAAGAAGTCCAAATCGACGAGTGGAAAACGAATTGTGGACGGATGTTATTGGGAAATGCTCCTGCAGCTCGTTATCGTCGCACGACAGTGCATAATGCCGAATTGATAACCACAAGCCGGGATCATTGTCGCCATGTTTAAGGTCCGTCCATGGGTCTTTGGAATTGTTTGGAAGCATCCGCCACAAAGAGCGAGAGCTGCACCAAGAGCGAGAGTTGAGAGAAAAACGTTTTTTTTATTGTGGAACATCGGGACAGGCAAACATTATGGATCCCAGTTATCCAGAACGGTGTTGCATCAGGAACATGCATTGTGTCAGACGAGTGGGCTGCCAAAACACCATTTATCAACACGGATATGACTGTGAACTGTCAACCACCAGAAACTTTTGTTGACCCTGTTACCCAAGTCAATGCCCATCACTGGATTGGAGCCACTTTGGAGTTCCGTAAAATTTGAAATTTTGCGGGAAGATTGCACGGAACAAATGCCGCGAGTAAACAGGCAAACATTGATTTTTCGCGGCATTTGAAAGAGTTGTGGTATATAGGCTATGTCTGCATATCTTTGGCGATGCTAAAGCCGCGTCAGAATGGACAGACTTTTTTAGTGTGAGAGACCAGATTTTTGTCACCCTAAAAAAATCGTGCCGTTTGGACGGGATTTCATGAAGTCTGGCAGACTTTTTTAGATTTTGTCGGGCCGTTCAAAAATCTTACCATTTGGACGGGCATCAGACTTTTTCATCGGACTTTTGTCAGTCGGCAAGCCGGATTTTTATCACCAGATTTTAATCTTACCGTTTGGACGCTTCCCAGACTTGTATGACAGACTTGTCTGATGTAATAGGATTTTTTCTATTCCACCCTAAATTTGTCGGGTGATGCAACACGGCAGTGCATGGCGGTATCACAGAGGCATTCCGTCGCCGATGTATTCGCATGAATTGATTTGACAATGTTTTTATACCTTGGCCAGCACATTAATCTAAATAAATAATAAATTTTGCAACTTTCCACTTTTCGAGTTTTTTTAAGAAATGTACAGGCTGTTTGAAAACAGCGCAATTCGCACATTTTTATGGCATTTTCTTTGTTGTTTCTGTTTCATTTTTCGTTTCTTGCAGTGGTTTGCGGTCCACGTAAGCAGAGTGGCGCAGAGTTGGTCCACGTGGGCAGAGTTGGCGCAAAACTCCTCACTCTCACGTTTGCAATATTTGTACAAAAAACTTCCATTGTTTGAAAACCGGGGCCGTCTTTTCAGGTTTTCGTTGTGGGCACCCATCGCGGAAGGAACTTGGGACCGATCCAGATGTGGACCCCAGAAATCGGGGTCAGAAGCAGAGCCCAAGCGGGGATCCAAGGGGTAGAGCCCATAAGGAGTACTGGAGGCGGAGGCCCCAAATCCCCCGCCCCTTTGGATCAGAAGAAGGAGAAATTTTGATGGGTTTATTTTCGGTGCAAAATTATTCATGTTCTTGAAGCTAAATTTCGGGCGTTTGAGGTGTTTTGAGCATATGGATGGCAATGGTCAGATAAGATGAATTTCGAAAGTGTAAAAAAAAGTTTAAGGGCGGAAACAGTCCTAACTGAATAGGTACCTGCCAAAAACCTCGCTATACAGGGTGAGTCACCTCGAATGTTGGTTTTTTTCGATCGCAATTTCCGCGAAAACGGAGATATCACCAAAACCACTCCTTGCACCCCTTCAGACACCCCCAAACGTGGCTTCACCAAATCGCAAGAAGACTGAGGTCTCAGGCTCTATCATCCGAGACACGGAGAACGCTTGCCTGCTGAAAAACGCCCCTCCAACCTCTCTACCCCTTCCCGCAGAAAACCACCCCTAAATGGAAGCCAAGGGATGGATTTGAGTCGGATCACTTCTGGTGCCTTCAGATCAAGGAAATGAACAACTTTGTAATTTAAACCATGGACCTCCGAAGCACAGTTCTGGAGATAATGCGCAGCATAGAAAACAACCCTAACTATCCTTCCCCAAAAAGGGTGTAGGGGTGTCAATTTGGGAGAACCCAATGGAACCAAACGAAGCTCAAGAGAACCAGGCTCCAAAACCTCCATTGCACCACAATTGTAGGTGCCGTTTTCGCGGAAACCGCAATAGAAAAAAAAACAACATTCGAGGTGACTCACCCTGTATATACAGAGGCAGTCATGTGCTTATGGTGATAACCGGAATTTGAAGTGGGTGAAACATTTTTAATGCCACCAGTGGCCGCGTCATGGTGCAACGAAAGTGCAATTTTTCCTCTTCGAGTACGTCTCATCGCATTCCTCGATTTCCGCTTTTGCCCATAAACTAGCTGCCTTTCAATAATATTTTTTTACCTTCTAAAGATTCAGAGGGCGGAGGCCCAGAAGATGGAATTTTTTTATGAAATTTGGGTTCATTTTGGATCCAATATTCGCAATATTCAGCACTGCAAAAACTAAAAAGTGCGTGACAACCCTCTGTTCCTCAAGTGAGTAGGTATAACCCGTCTAAAAACCTATTGACGGGATAAAAGTGCTCGTGCAACGACAATAAACCCGTCAGGAAAAAGTTGTCACTTGAATGACAACCTGGGTGACGACCTGACGCCCGTCCAGGGACGATGGGTTCCCGCCGGAATTTCGCATCCGCGACATTTTGACCGTCAGGTGAGCATCCTTTTTACGAGAGCTGTCAACGCACAATGGGAAGGTCGTCACCCAGGAAGGAAACAATGACGGGTTCAATTTTCTCTCTCTGTGAGAGAACGCAGCAGCGAGACGTGCTGTTGGTCTCTCCCACGTGTTTTGCCGGGAGAGGCTCTCTTGACTTTGGGTGAGGCTCCTTTATACTCAGGTCGGAATTCCGAGGTCGCGTCGTTGCACTCGGGGATGGTGGTGTTTTGAACGCATTCTCGCGCAATGGACGTGGGTTTGATGGCGGCTTTTGTGTTTGCGTTTGTTCACGCGCGTTGGTTGCAACTGCTTTGCATTTGTTTGCTCCTGTTTCTCGTTGCGTTTGCGTGTCTCTTGTGTTTTTGCTGATCTGACACGAATAACAATGTGATATGATCCGTTTATTTGAAAGGTTGTCGGTCAGTTTCGCGTTTTGCTGTAGGACAATACGAGTCGTCGAAACATCGCATTTTCTCACCGTGTTCTCTCCGTGTTTTCCTTGAGATGATTCGTGCATTGTTGCGTAAACTCAAACTGTGAGTTTCGGAATTTTGGAAAAAATGCGGTTTACAGGAGCAAAGGGATGCCTGGAAATGAAAATCTCCCATATTTTGTTGTTGGCGATGTGATCTGCCACACTTTTGTTTGATGTTTATTGACCAAACGGAACCTTCTGTTGGGCCAATTTGTAATATTCGCAACAATAACAAATCCCATTGCTGCAACAGATAAGCCTCCTGGGATCAAATATCATTTGGAATCAAATATTGCATCGAAAGGGGAAAACTTTCATTTCTATGCCGATGTGAATGTTAATAATGAGAGCTGGTGGTCGGAATGAACTCTGAGAGTGAAGCACGACTCATTTGAGTCAATTCAATGGATAGATATGTCTTGAGAAAATGTAATTTCTATGCAAAATGCTCATTCCTCATCCATTGTTGCGAAATATGCCTCCGTCTGTTGAATTGACAAAGGAGTTAAACCTGAGGGTGAGCTGCAATGGGGAACACGGCCGAAGGAGTCACACGAAAACAAAGGAAAAAGTAAGGAACTTTTATTTTTGAAGCAAAGTTGAGTTTTTCAAAATTGCATTGCTGTCCCATTTGATTGCGCGTGTTGCACATCCATTTGCTTCCGTGTGGATCCTGCGGTATTGTGTGCGGTTAAATTTTCTTATGCCAGGCAACAAAAGGGTAAAAGGGAAAACTTTAATTTCTACAGCGCGGATTTTTCATCGTTCTATGACTCTAGTATTGTGACGTGCATATTGCATCTGACGCTTTTTTGCGATGTTTGTTCAGCTGATAAAAAATCTCTGAGAGTGATCACTGAATTTGGTATTGGTTGCATTTTTTATCGAATTCATGTCGCTGGCGCAAAAATTCGAGCGTCGTCGTGCAACAATGGAAGAAGGGAATCTTCAATTTATACTGGAAACGCAGTGTTGTGAAATTCAAAAAACCAACTCCGTATTCCCCGTTGCACTGAAAAAAATAAAGTCATCGCATCACAAGAAAAAAGCCCTCAAATGACTGTCCATGGATGACGACCTATTTTCTTGTCAACTGACAACCTTTAGACCGTCAATGGGCGATGATCGAGATGTCATATGACAGCCCATAGGCCGTGAGCTGATCACAAAAGCATTCAGTTGACCATGCAAAGGTCGTCAGATGATGACATATTATCTTCATCTGACGACCCTTGTATAGACAAAATGCGATCCATGGGTCGTTAATTGATAGCCTTTACCCGTAAAATTACGAGCAATTTACAGTAAATCGACCATGTAAAGGTTGTCAGATTAAGGTGCAGTAGTCGTCATTCATGGCAGTCATTTGAGGGCTTTTCTGTAATCTGACGACTCTTGAGGTCGATATTTAGCCTCTACCGGGGTAGGCCTATATTTCTTAAAAATGGATATCTCATCCGGATGAGGATAGAGCGAGGACAGAACCGAAAGATGAGGATGGGATGAGGACAAGCAAAAACTGGACTTCATCCTGCGCAGTTCAAAAGGATATTGTTATCATTGCAAAACGAAATGTTAAATTACCGAACACGCGGGAGGCCTATGTCCGTCATTCGCTGGATCTGGGCACCACATTCGCATGAGGATGTCGAACGCAAATTCTTACATGAATACCAACAAAATAATCGATAGATGAAAAATGAATGATGCGGAGCGCCAAGAAAATCAAGTATAGAATTTTTAAAAAATGCGACTCGGCAGAAATTAAAGTTCCCACCGATGCCTGTAATTTTCGCTTTAGTTTCGATTTCGATAAATCATATTGTCTGAAGCGGAAATTTTTCTGCAGCAGCTCTGAAAGATTGGTTCCAGCACGAAGCAAAACATTTGTTTCAAGAAACGATTGCATTTATTCTTTCAAGAACCGGCGGAAAGAATAAACTGTCATACTAATTTCTATAGAAATTAAAGTTTTCAATTTTTTATGCGACAGGGCACTTTGTTTTCACGGCACAAGGAAATCGGTTCTGCGATAATTGCCTGTTCTCTCGTAAACTGCTATGGTAGGCTTTACGCAACCTAATCTACGATGCAAAATCCGTGCTGTAGAAATTAAAGTTTCACTTTTCCCCGTTTGCAGCCAGGCATCATTTTCACGATAATGTTGACAGATTTGCGTCCGCATTCCTCATTGCAACTCACATTCAGAGTCAACTCATCAGCCAGTTCAGCAGACGGATGCACCTTATGCAACAATGGGTTGTTCATAGAAAAGAAAATTTTAGCAAACCAAATCTATCCATTGAATTGTGTGCTGAACCTGAAGCTGAGTCCCAACGGGGAATACGGAGTTGGTTTTTTGAATTTCACAACGCTGCGTTTCCAGTATAAATTGAAGATTCCCTTCTTCCATTGTTGCACGACGACGCTCGAATTTTTGCGCCAGCGACATGAATTCGATAAAAAATGCAACCAATACAAATTCAGTGATCACTCTCAGAGATTTTTATCAGCTGAACAAACATCGCAAAAAAGCGTCAGATGCAATATGCACGTCACAATACTAGAGTCATAGAACGATGAAAAATCCGCGCTGTAGAAATTAAAGTTTTCCCTTTTACCCTTTTGTTGCCTGGCATAAGAAAATTTAACCGCACACAATACCGCAGGATCCACACGGAAGCAAATGGATGTGCAACACGTGCAATCAAATGGGACAGCAATGCAATTTTGAAAAACTCAACTTTGCTTCAGAAATAAAAGTTCCTTACTTTTTCCTTTGTTTTCGTGTGACTCCTTCGGCCGTATTCCCCATTGCAACTCACCCTCAGGTTTAACTCCTTTGTCAATTCAACAGACGGAGGCATATTTCGCAACAATGGATGAGGAATGAGCGTTTTGCATAGAAATTACATTTTCTCAAGACATATCTATCCATTGAATTGACTCAAATGAGTCGTGCTTCACTCTCACAGTTCATTCCGACCACCAGCTCTCATTATTAACATTCACATCGGCATATGAAAAGAAAGTTTTTCCCTTTCGATTCCAAATGATATTTGATCCCAGGAGGCATATCTGTTGCAGCAATGGGATTTGTTATTGTTGCGAATATTACAAATTGGCCCAACAGAAAGTTCCGTTTGGTCAATAAACATCAAACAAAAGTGTGGCAGATCATCGCCAACAACAAAATATGGGAGATTTTCATTTCCAGGCATCCCTTTGCTCCTGCGCAACAATGCACGAATCATCTCAAGGAAAACACGGAGAGAACACGGTGAGAAAATACGATGTTTCGACGACTCGTATTGGCCTACAGCAAAACGCGGAACTGACCGACAACCTTTCAAATAAACGGATCATATCACATTGTTATTCGTGTCAGATCAGCAAAAACACAAGAGACACGCAAACGCAACGAGAAACAAGAGCAAACAAATGCAACGCAGTTGCAACCAACGCGCGTGAACAAACGCAAACACAAAAGCCGCCATCAAACCCACGTCCATTGCGCGAGAATGCGTTCAAAACACCACCATCCCCAAGTGCAACGACGCGATCTCGGAATTCCGACCTGAGTATAAAGGAGCCTCACCCAAAGTCAAGAGAGCCTCTCCCAGCAAAACAATATTGGGAGAGACCAACAGCACATCTCGCTGCTGCGTTCTCTCACAGAGAGAGAAAATTGAACCCGTCATTGATTCCTTCCTGGGTGACGACCTTCCCATTGTGCGTTGACAGCTCTCGTAAAAAGGATGCTCACCTGACGGTCAAAATGTCGCAGATGCGAAATTCCGGCGGGAACCCATCGTCCCTGGACGGGCGTCAGGTCGTCACCCAGGTTGTCATTCAAGTGACAACTTTTTCCTGACGGGTTTATTGTCGTTGCACGAGCACTTTTATCCCGTCAATAGGTTTTTAGACGGGTTATACCTACTCACTTGAGGAACAGAGGGTTGTCACGCACTTTTTAGTTTTTGCAGTGTGGGACTTAGCTTCAGGTTCAGCACACAATTCAATGGATAGATTTGGTTTGCTAAAATTTTTTTTCTATGAACAACGCTTATTCTATTTCCATTGTTGCATAAGGTGCATCCGTCTGCTGAACTGGCTGATGAGTTGACTCTGAATGTGAGTTGCAATGAGGAATGTGGACGCAAAATCTGTCAACATTATCGTGAAAATGATGCCTGGCTGCAAACGGGGGAAAGTGAAACTTTAATTTCTACAGAGACGGATTTTGCATCGTAGATTAGGTTGCGTAAAGCCTACCCTAGCAGCCTAGTTTTACGAGAGAACAGGCAATTATCGCAGAACCGATTTCCTTGTGCCGTGAAAACAAAGTGCCCTGTCGCATAGAAAAAACTGAAAACTTTAATTTCTATAGAAATTAGTATGACAGTTTATTCTTTCCGCCGGTTCTTGAAAGAATAAATGCAATCGTTTTTTGAAAACAAATGTTTTGCTTCGTGGAACCAATCTTTCAGATCTGCTGCAGAAAAATTTCCGCTTCAGAATATGATTTATCGAAATCGAAACTGCGAAAATTACAGGCATCGGTGGGAACTTTAATTTCTGCCGAGTCGCATTTTTTAAAAATTCTATACTTGATTTTCTTGGCGCTGCGCATCATTCATTTTTCATCTATCGATTATTTTGTTGGTATTCATGTAAGAATTTGCGTTCGACATCCTCATACGAATGTGGTGCCCGGATCCAGCGAATGACGGACATAGGCCTCCCGCGTGTTCGGTAATTTAACATTTCGTTTTGCAATGATAACAATATCCTTTTGAACTGCGCGCAGGATGAAGTCCAGTTTATGCTTGTCCTCATCCCATCCTCATCTTTCGGTTCTGTCCTCGTTCTATCCTCATCCGGATGAGATATCCATTTTTAAGAAATATAGGCCTACCCCGGTAGAGGCTAAATATCGACCTCAAGTGTCGTCAGATTACAGAAAAGCCCTCAAATGACTGCCATGAATGACGACTACTGCACCTTCATCTGACAACCTTTACATGGTCGATTTACTGTAAATTGCTCGTAATTTTACGGGTAAAGGCTATCAATTAACGACCCATGGATCGCATTTTGTCTATACAAGGGTCGTCAGATGAAGATAATATGTCATCATCTGACGACCTTTGCATGGTCAACTGAATGCTTTCGTGATCAGCTCACGGCCTATGGGCTGTCATATGACATCTCGATCATCGCCCATTGACGGTCTAAAGGTTGTCAGTTGACAAGAAAATAGGTCGTCATCCATGGACAGTCATTTGAGGGCTTTTTTCTTGTGAAGCGATGACTTTATTTTTTTCAGTGAGGTCAAATTTCCCACATGTGGTGATCAAAAGGCATCGCATTCTGGGGGGCAAGCGATCCTCTGAGGAGGGGCATTTCCCATCAGGGGTCTTGCTTGTTTCATGGGGGGACATCGCACGATGGTCTCTCCATGGCAGAGTGTCCGCCGTCACGGTTTAATGTGGGGAATCATCGCGCGATGTCCCCCTCAATTAACGACTGGAAATCTACATGGTGCAGCAAATGAATCACATGCTTGCTCAATTGCAAGTGGGAGGTTGGGTTAGGTTAGGTTAGGTTAGGTTAGGTCAGGTAAGGTTACGTTAGGTTAGGCGAAGAAAGGTTAAGATAGACTGAGTCTGGAGCTGGTGATCTTGGATGAACTGAACCACATCATGCTCGTTTTTCTGCAAGTTACCTCAAATGCAAGTTCCCTGACCTGCCTAACCTATCTTTGCCAAACCTAACCTAATATAACTTACCTAACCTAACCTCACCTAACCAAACCTAACCTAACCAAATCTAACCTAAACTACCCAATCCTAACCCAACCTAAACTACCCTATCCTCCCTGCTTGCAATTGCGCGAGCATGTACGAGTAATTCAACCCATGATCACCAGCAAAAGGAGAGAGCCACCATCTCTGCTGGCGTTTTGTCGAACGTGTGCGTATTCTCTCTGCTTCAGAGGGAAGCATCGCACGATGTCCCCCTAAACAAAGATACACTTGCTGCACCATAGTCGTTAATTAAGGGGGACATCGCGCGATAATTCCCCACATTAAACCGTGACGGAAGACACTCTACCATGAAGAGAGCAGCGATGTCCCCCCTGAAACGAGCATAACCCCCAACATGAGCTGAGATTGAATTGAATTGTATTGCATTCATAGAGACTTTCACCGATTATTGATAATACATTATTCACAAAAAGGGAAGATAAAATGAACTGCGGCAAGAGCGAATGACACATAAAAACAGACATGTATTGAATTCTCTTTGGTGGGAAACCAGATTGAAAAAATTCCTTCTTTACAGAAAACAAGGAAATCAAACTTTGACTCAGGATTAACTCTCGTGAAGGAAGAGGGTTCCAGTCAGATTCGCCGTGAAACAAAACAAAATTTTCCATCTCCCGATTTGATCTTTTTGAAAGCGGTATAGAGACCTTCTTTGATTGGGTGGTAATGACGGCCATTGGAGTGTTTAATGAAACAGAGGTGCACAGGTGCATATGCCCCCACCGGAAGTGGGGGCATAGATGGGCCGATCGCCCCTGAAATGTCCTGAGCCATTTTATGAGGGGCGTCGCCCCTCTATAGACACTGAAGATTGTTCTATTTTGAGGACTACGAGGGGTGTTCAAATGAAAGTGATCGTCAGTATGAAGGATGGTACTCACTGACCTGATTTTTTCCATAAATGCTCATCAATTTAAGTTTTGTCACTCTGCAAAGAAACACACATCTGCGGATGGAATAGCCAAGAAAGTCCTAAGTGATAGGTTGCCCCTGCCCATGAAGACAAACAAGATTCAACTGCTGCTGTGAGATTGTCATTGCACCGGAAATGTTTCTCGGAGGCTTTTTCGGATTGGGAAAGTGATAATTCTCTGAAAGATCGAAATCGCAGGAGAAGAATGCGGGTGAGGAAGAACATCAAAGCCACAATAAATTGCTACTGCCTGGCTGCAGTGAGCAGATGTGTTGCCCTGCAGAAGGAGAGTCCCCATGCGCAGTTTCCAATGGCTTTTCTTTGATTTCCCTTCACAGTTAAAAAGAAATTAATGTAGAATCAAGAAATTCCAACCCTCAAGTCTGACATTTTACGCACTAGTTGCTAACATGTGCTAGTTCCCCTGTTTAAAAGGAAAACAAGAACAGTTGAGTTTAAGTGGGGGAAGATCACTTTCATTTGAACACCCCTCGTAGGCTCACCTTTTTGGAAAGATAGTCGTATAGGGGACACATCTCCACCAGAGACACCTGCTCCTTGGATCTCCGCCGGGTGACCCTCGCCCTCCGGAATCCCCGAGCTTTTGGCCGCTATGCTTCGCCCTCCTGATATTTTCGACTTCGACGCCCATGGGTCTAAGTTCACTCATATCACGATTCTGTGCAAAGT
>JASGXE010012891.1:0-12956 GCA_030068105.1 Sinentomon sp. SZTP_YWyxl
TTCATTTTGGGGTCCAAAATTGATGTTTCTTTCAAATTTTTGGGGCCCAAATGAGCCTTGAAATGATGGGCGCACACGTTTATGGTTTTGCAAATTTGAGGCCCATTCGCAACAGGCCTGCACGAAAGCCTGAATTTCCAAATGTGCAAGAGACATTCTCTGAAATTCACGAAAGCAGACGCAAAAACAAAAGCGATTGGTATGTCTCCAACAAAAGAAGGAGAGGAGCAGTTAAATTTTACTGAATTGTAAAACAAAGTCGGGGGCACGCGGGGTCTGGGGCGGATTTCTTGGCTCAAGTGGGATGCCAAGGGACAGAACCTTGCAGAGTTGCAGAGCCAAGCAGGGTGTCTGGGAGTACCACAGAGGTGTGATAACTTTTAGGAATTTCAACATGCATTTTGGGCCGGATTTTGGCTATTTTGGGCACCATTATGGCCAGGGCTGGGTGGTCAGGCTCATACATACGGTATCATTAAAATTTGTACAAATAATGCTGCTTCTATTCTCCCATATAATAGATTCAGGCTGCTGCCATTGCAGGTGCTTTGGCGTTCATTTTTTTTCTTTTCCACTGGACAGACTTGTTTTTTTTGGAAATGTGGGTTTTTTCAGAGTGGTTGAAGGCCATGGATCTGGATTGATTCCCTTGCTTTTTCGGGGCACAAGAGCGGTTTTTTTCGGGTCGGCGGCAAGGGGTGCTCTGTGGGGTTGGCAAGAGGGCCCAACCTCCCATAAATTCACCAATTCAAATTGTTCGTTACGATATCATTAAAATGCGGTCAAATGATGACTTTACTTTTTACATTTTAGGAATGAGGCCGGTAGGTTGAAGGCATTTATTTTTCTTTTCCATTAAAATCTGCTGTGTTTTTTTTTTTTTTTTTTTCGAAATGAGGTTTTCTGAAAGCTGGAGCTGGATTGATTCCATTGCGGTCGAGGGGCCCCAGAGGGGATTAATTTGTGCTCGACGAATGGGCCCTTCTGGGGATGGCAAGAGGGCCCAAATCTACCAGAATTCCATCAATAAAATTTATTCGTTATCATATAGCATTACCCACCACGGCGTTCATAGCAGGTGGCTGGCACTCGCTTTTACTTTCCAACAAGTCTGTTGTGTTTTGCAGGTTTTTTTTGGATACGAGGTTTTTGTATTGAAAGCTGGAGCTGGATTGATTCCCTGGTGTTCTAAGGGGCCAGAAAGCTAGCTGGATTGATTCCTTGGCGTTCTAAGGGCCCCAGAGGGGTTAATTAATGGCTGAGGCAGGGGCTCTCTGAGGGGTTGGCAGAGGACCCAAATCCACCAGAATTCCATAAATAAAAATTTTTTCGCTATCATAGCATTACCACAGCGTTACCATAGCAGGTGGTTGGCACTCACTTTTACTTTCCTTTTTTGTCTTGTGTTTTTTTAAGTTTTTTGGATTGTTGAAAGCTGGAGCTGGATTGATTCCCTGGCGTTCGAAGGGCCCCAGAGGGGGAAAATAAGGGCTGAGGCGCAGGGGCCCTCTGTGGGGTTGGCAAAAGGGCCCCACCTCCTCCAGAATTCCACTCACCGAATTCTGGGGAGCGGGGGTGCACCCCCAACCTCCCCGTGATTTGCGCCCATGCACTGTGTTCAGCACTTCCATTCACACACTTATTTCGTATGCGATTTACATATACAGGGTAGCCCAAAAGTCTTTGGCCATAGGAAAACTGTTATTTTCGTGTTTTTATTAAATCTTGTGATCTAAAACTTTTTCTTGCTCTCACCACGGGACTTAATCGGAACAGCATATTTTTTTTTCCCAATCCACTTCCGCGGACAGCAGCATCGCAACAGCCAATCACGTCGTCTCAATTTGTGACGTCATCAATTTTCGCATTTTTGCCTTGCCACCGCTTTTTGCCATTTGGCGTGTTTACCACCGCTTCGCAACTCTTTCTAGGGTCACAATAGGGTTAGGTTAGGTTAGGTTAGGTCAGGTTAGGTTTGGTTTAGTTTGGTTTTGAAATGTGGATGTTGAAATTGGCTGGAATTCCCAACAGCCAATCAGAGACGCGCATGCGGAAGTGTATTGGGAAAAAAATATGCATCGGAACAACATGCATATGTTCAGGGATGCCCAAAGTCCTTCGCCATATCAAAAGATTAAATTAGCTTTTTTTTTTATCTTATTTCGTGATTTGTGACTTTTTCTAACTCCTACCACGGATGACACCACTTTATTCTGTGCTAAAATTTCTGATTTCAGTCTTGACATCCGATGTCAGAGCCAGAAAAAGTTTCAGATCACAAAATATGACAAAAACGGCAAATTTGCGTTTTTCCTATGGCCAAAGACTTTTGGGCTACCCTGTATAGGTACCAATGTGCGAATGAATGCTCACAAAGGCCCATCAAAAAGTAAAAAAGTACCTACCGAATGCATGACTGAATTATGGACGTATTCGTATCGGCAAACGGAACTAAAGACGGTGGTCACATTTATGACGGCAGTGCCGAAAAAGGCTGGGAATGCTGGAAATGGTATCGTGTCGAAATGAAATTGCCCATTGCCCATCCATGCATGCAAAAATGACGAATGTTGAGAGTTTTCGCAAAAACCAACGGTGGAAATTTAAGTTCCAATTTTATAGCCGAGGTTTGGGTCCAAATCTGGCACTCCGCACGTTCAATAACTTTTGTCACAATCCGCCGGCACTTTTATTTCTGCTGCCTGAGAAGGGTGAACAGAAGAAAGAAAAGGATCGGGGAAACACTCTCTGGTGGGAAACATTGGAAAGCATAATATCGTTGCCACTTGCCACTGCATGATTGTAACATACCTGCAAGGCGGACCTTTAATCAACGGATAAACCACAGCAGAAAATTATCATCAAAATGGTACCCATGTGCGTCACTTCGCTGCAAACACGAACGAGGCAAATTAATAATTAGACATTCAGATCACATCCGCAAACAAAACGCAACGAACCCGAACAGATACTTGGCATCTTATAATTTTAACGTGCCAAAGATCTGTTCGGGTTCGTTGCGTTTTGTTTGCGATGTCTTCTTCACTCTTTGATGAGACGAAGATTCAAACCCAAAGAGAATATGTCCAATCTGCAACAATTTGCGTGATGGTCCGTCAACGATTGCGCTGCAGTGATATTTTTGCAATATGTGGTAAGTTTTCTTCGTGTTTATCGGCTCAGGTTTATTTTTGGTTTTAAAGTGCTATTTTCGTTGCTGTGTCATCGAACAATTTGGCTGCCGACTTTCGCTAATGTGGAAGGCCTTTCGATGTTGCGCTTTATTGCTGCTTTTTCTGGCCTACGTGGTGAAAATGCAACCGTGAGATGTTCAGCTTTCTCAAAAACTGCAGAGCTTCTCAATTAAGACACCGAGCAAAGGTTTAAATATGGATCATCCGATGTCATGTTTCATGGAAGCGCATGGCACGAATGAAGGACAACAACCTTGACCATGTTGAATAACTTTCCGAGAATTCTTGATCTGGTTTGTGAATAATTTCAACCAAATAGGCAGCGTTAAAATGGCCAGGTTTTTTGGATCAGACTTTTTCATCGTCTGTCCAAATAGATTATCGCTTGCAAATTGTGCAAGGGCGTAGGTACATTGGAGCTTTGACCATTGTCCATTTGTGCCACAGCAAATCTGTTTTGGACAGACGGCTTGGATTGGCAACTTTTTGACAATTCTCGATCAGTATCGTCATCGTCTGTCCAGAATAGATTTACAGTTGCAACAATGGAAAATGGTCAATAGGCACTGAAATGTTCTCATTTGCATGTTGTTCCAATTATTCGTTTTCGAGAGATGATTAAGAAAGTCTGATGCAAAAATCGTTCATTCTGGCGTGTCTGTTGTAAACATCATCAAGTGCGAAAAGCCTCATCATGGCAAAGCTTAGAGAGAATTTTTATCACGTATCTTCTGGTCACAGGCTATCGCTATCGCTGACTTGGAGGTTAATTTTCTACAAATGGACTTTTGTCTGACTGGTCATTGATGAAAGGTTCCAATGCATGCATCATCTCATTACCAGCAGAGCAACTTCACTGACAGCAGTTGAACACATTTGATGAGACCAAAATCAAATTGAACGAACCAACCACTGATAAAAGCTCACGAAAGACGGAAAGTTGACATGTCCAAAGATGGACGTTTGGCATGGGTGGGGTCAACAGAGGTGGGTTATCCTTTTCCACCAATCGCCCAGTGGTTGTTCTCTTTAGCTGAAACAAGTTTCCGTACCTACGCCATGCGGGCTCCTCAAAAGAAACTCGATATCACCCTTGGAAGTTCAGTGGAACGACGGAATCGGATACCTCGCACTGTTGTTTTTGCAGGTGTTGGATGCCGTTGATGATGAGAAAGTCGGCGCAAGGACATTATCGAATAAGATAAAAGTCCCGCAGATAATGTAAAACAATGTCACTGTCGAGGGTAACGGGCATCGCAACGAATCCGAAGTGAGAACTGCTGGCAAGGCAACATGAAAACGAAAAATTGGTATTTGATTTTCGTCGCTTTGTTCTCAGTTTTCACGTCCGTTTACAGTGACCATCGCCAACGACATTGCTTTAATTTACCTGCATGGGACTTTATCTCAATCGGCAAGGACTTTGCGCCGACTTTGGTATCATCTTCTACATCTAATTGCTGCAAACGGTACCGGTTTTATCGTTAGCCGAGCCACAAATGCGAGATATCCTCTAGGTACCTATCTATACCGTTGTTCCACATACTTCCAAGTGTCATGTCGTGTCGTGCTGTTACTGTGGTTCCCGCAGCCTGGCGTAGGGGCAAAAATAGTTACAGCAAAAGAGAACACACTGGGCGATTGGTGGAAAAGGATTAAAACTGGGCGATTACCCACCTATGTTAGACGGGAAATTGTCTGTGACACGTGTATGTCAAGAGTTACCACCAGCTGAAACGTGACTGTTCATATTTTGTACAAAAACAGCGTGCATTTTTTCACTGCGCTTCGGAACCAAGCTGAAATATTTTCTTGGGATTCCACAGAATGCGACCAAATAACCAAAGGCTCCGGGAAGCCAGTTTACAAACCCTGCCGCGACTTTAGATGGTAGGCCACGGGGCCCCTACTGAGCATTGTTTTTTCCTAGAGGGGACAGGGTTAGGTCAGGTTGAGACAGCTTCAGGTAAGAAAAAATTTGTTTTTCTTTCTTGTGAAAACTGGGCCCCAATCGAGCGTTCTTGCACCAAACGCTCTCTACCATCCAAAGTCGCGGCAGGGTTTGTAAATGGCATGCTTGCATCTGCGCCACCAAGTTGCATTTTGCCACCAAACATTGTGGAAAACTGCCACTTCTTTAGAGTGCATGGTCGTCTTCTGCTACTTCAAATGGAAATTTGCTCCCAATTTATTTGCAGGACTGCGTATTCACACAACGGGCGCCATTTGTGTCGCTTTCTGGCACCAGTTCCACCGTTTTTCACCGTTTTTCCATCAATTTTTCCACCGTTATAGGTAATCATTTTGTTTTCCATTTTCCATGGTTCCGTTTATATTTTCCACCGTTTTGCCACCGTTTTTTGTTGTTCTGCCACCATTTCGCTTGTGGCCAGTATTGAATAAAAAGAAGAAATAAAAAATAATAATTTGCAATCTTCAAATTACGCAGCAGGCTAAACTATTTACTGCGCGTTTTGGCTTTATGTTTTCGACTTGCAGTGACGTGGATCTTTCTCGTGCGTCACGGCGATGGATACTGTCCTCCGCTTAAGCCTCCAGTCAACGGTGCAGTGAAATGCGTCAATCCTCAAGCACAACGCAACACCACGTGCGATTCGCCGGAGTTGCCGGGCACAATTGCCGAGTACAACTGCAAAGAACACTTTGTCGCCCCCAAACTAAGTTCACTTCAGACGAGGATCTGCGAGAGTCGAAACAGATGGTCAGGCTCTCCTGTGGAGAAGTGCATTGCAGGTGAGGGAAAATCTGCTTTCTCCTTTTACTCGTACACACAAAAGATTAGCTCGAAGAAAAAGAACACCAAAGCTGTTTTTGTAAAATTTTTCCAAGCTAAATTTTACAAAAACAGCAGGAATTATGTGGCATTACGAGACAAATGCGAAACTTAGCGAAGGTGTGGAAAGTTGGGATAGCAGGTCTCAATCGTTAAAAACGCAATTTCGTATAATTAATGCAAACTTTTGGTGACAATATGTACAATGTCAGTCCCCATACCATGTTCTTATTGTCACAAGTTGTCCTCCCATCAACGGAGACAGCAAAACATTTTGGAGCAGATTTGATCAATTACTCCAGGCTTATTGGCCCTTGGTTGAACAAGCCTATGTTCACCATTTCGCAAACGCATTGCTTGCGAATATGCGAGTATGCGAACAAATCCACACACTTGATATTTCTTGCGGCCTCGAGGAAGTAACTACTCGTATAGTACCGATTCGGCATTTTCGAGAAAACGAATTCGAATCCATTCGAATGTGAATACCATGAATCTCCCTTTGGCCATCCATATTTCTTGAGGTGCAGTTTTTGAACTTGTTTGCGCTGAAACGTTTTTTGAGTTTTACAAGCTACAGGAAAATAAACTAGAACAGGCTATGCATTTCCTCGATAGAGAATCCTAAAGAAAAGGCCCTGTCCTCCTCGCCACTGTTTTATGCCCAAATAACTTTCAAAGAAATTAGCTGTCCCTGCGATGTGCGCAGCATCTTCCCGAAGTCAACTGGCATCAACAATGAATGGCCGTCTTTCCACACGACAAGAGAGGAATGTTACAGAATCCATACCACTAGATTTGCAAATCAAGTGGCATGGATTGTGTTACCACATGTGGTAACACGGATGGCCGATTAGTAATGCATAAAAACGCGGATTAGCCACGGGTTGGCACAGAGTATCTATACAATGATATACAGGGTAGCCCAAAAGTCTTTGGCATAGCAGACGTTTTTTCCGCCTTTTTTGCAGAATTAGTCTGTACATTGCAAGTTAAGCCATATCTTTATCCTTTTTGTGCGTTTTCGCGGCTCTGTGAGTCGAATCATGTCAAACTGGTCAACTTTCAATCATCATCATCAGCGACTTTTTGCTTTTTCTTCAATCGACAAGAGACAAAAATCAACGATCGATATCTCAACGCGCTGGATTTGTTTGCATTCTAAATTAAGGTGGCTGGACACTGCATAGTTTTTCTGCCAACATTCAGATTCTGAATCCACAGGCAGCATCTTATGGAGTCCAAATTTCTTCGCCCGGACACATCCGATAGCACCTTTACGGGAGCCTTATTAAAAAAAGCTCCCTGCGAATGCACGGAGAATGGACAAATGCATGTGATGCCCGGAATTCGCCGGCGGCACAGAGAATTCTCAGACCAGGCCAACAGAACACTCAAGGGAAAATAAAACATCCCCAATTTTCGGTTACTTTGGAATTCCTGAATCGCGATGCTTTCGACGCATCAGATTCTTCCGATGCATCCCAAGTTTCCGATGCATCCCACCCATGCTTCCGACGCATCCGATGCATCATTTCTTTTGAATGCGATGTGACCATTATCAATGTTGAGACTTTGGACAACCTGACTAAGTTTCTGCCGATTCTTCCGACGCTTCCAATGGATCCGATTGCATCCTATGAAAATCGACGCATCCGATGCATCCCACGCATCGGAAGCGTCGGATGCATCGGAATCATCTGATGCATCGGTTTTCAGGTAAATGCCGCAATCTTACCCACATTAATGCCTAATGTCACATTGCATTCACAAAAATGATGCGTCGGATGAATCGTTAGGATGCATCGGAATCATCTGATGCATTCATTGGTTACGCGTCGGAAGCATCGGTTTTCAGGTAAATGCTAACCTTACCCACATTGATGCCTAATGTCACATTGCATTCGCAAAAAATGATGCGTCGGATGCATCGGAAGAATCGGATGCGTCGCAAACATCGGTAGTCAGGATTCCATAAAGTCACTACAGTCCATTTCGTCTAAAAGGTTAATCATTTTATTGGGCGAAATCACATTTCGTGTAGAGACGCCTTTGCTGCATGAAACGGATGTCGAATTTGACACAATTTGAACTTTGCGAAAAGGCTGTCGGGGTCATTTGCCTTTTGGCCTTTTTACCATTTTGCAAATAAAATTCCCGTGTTGCGGGAAGATAATTCCAGCGTAAATTTTCACGTCCGTCACGTTGTCCTCTGCGCCACCATCGGTTCGGAAGACATCGTTTCGACCAGCAAGCCTGGATGACACAAATTGTCCATGCAGATGGCATTTGCAATTGTTCATGAACAGACAAACACTTTTTGACTCCTGATGCCACGCAAAAGACATCTTTTCGAAATTGCAATACGCGGGGGACGAGTTTCAGGATATGCGTCTCCCAGTTTCAATCCCCGCTTTTTTCCAACATGGTAGAAAGAAACAGTCGAACCGACTGCGTTGTGACGAATTACTTCGCGTGTTCAAAGGATCAGGCATTGAAAAATGACCCAAGTCAGATTTTTGTTGACAGAATGATTCTGAAAAATGTGTCATGATTTGGCGAATTCCAAAGAGAATCGAAACAGGATTTGTTTCGTGAATGATTGACCATCCCCGCAATCTCAACTTGTTTAGCTTTAGTGCGATGAACAAGTTGGGGTGAATCTTTCGGTGGGAACGGTGGAAGCGGCAGTGGGTCTGCTGAAAGATGCATCAGGGAACGGACCGAAATCCATCCCATCTTCAACCATGTTGCAGGGGCGTCATTTCACGCTTTAATGGGGGTAGCATATCTCTGGGAAAGATCTCGGCTCAGCCCAGCCCAGTCGGGTCTCGTGGAATGTTGAAGCTGAAGAAAGTTTGAAATGCTTCGCTTTGTGTGCAATATTTGTGTTGCGGAGGTCAAATTCCCAACTGTCGCAAAAGTACCACTGTGCAAAAACCGAAACACATGACAGGGGGCAAGATAACCAATGGGGGCATTTTTCGACCAGCCCCTTAACAAAATGTGGGCCTGCCATGTTGAAAGAAGGTGAGCCAATTTGTTGCACGGAGGAACACGTTCAGTACGAGACGGCCAAAATGCATCCAGGTGTGATTGCCCTGCCTGACAGCTGTGCGAGAGCGAAAATTATGCAGCGGTGGCATTTATTTATTTTTTTTTTCAAAATCAACCGGAGGCGAATAGCAATCATGAAATGAAAAACGGAAGAAACTTGTTGCATCAGCACAATTAAGTTCAATTTCCATGGCGCGAAAACGCTTTAAATTTCGCTTGCAGAGTTGAAAAACAAAAACTGGCGTTTGTATGGCCAAAGACTTTTGGGCTACCCTGTATACACGCCGGTGTCTGCGAATTTTTCGAACGATCTGTCCATTGAAGTAATAGCAGTGGCACTACACAGCCGGTAAAGCTTTAGTCACATCTACATTTATACATCTGTACATCTACAGGGTGGTTTTTTTAAAAGTATCACTGGTTTTTGGCTTTGCGGTGTGGTATTTTGGCCACGAGTTGCTTTTTTGCTGCCACATTACGAATGAACGGGCGAAATTGCTCACGTGTAAACAAGCCTTAGAACACCTGCATATTTTGTCAGCTTCATGACCAACTCAAAGATTTTAATCAGCCTTTAATTTGGGGAGAAAAATAAAGCATGGAATGAAAATAAAAAATTCCACTTCCAGAATGGATGACGGATCACCTCTGCAGATCAATTAATCAATTAAACATGGTGTCACAGAAATCATTTGCGCAAAAAACCTAAAAACAAAAGCATAAATTCAAGGTTGAACTTTACCATTGGCATTTATCGGCGCATTTTCAACCGCTGCATGTCAAGACGTCGCCATTCCATTGCTGCAGCATCTGCCACATCGGCTGCATTTCGAGCTGCCACATCCACCGCATCTTAAAGTGACGAAGTAGGGATTCTCAACTTTTTGGTGGTTTAATTTTCGAATCACGAGTAATTCTTGCTTTCTTTCTTGTATTTATACTCACTAGGTTTTTGAGCGATTTTTTTTCTTCTTTGAAAGACTGCGTAATAATGGCAGAAAACACGGCACGAGTTGAGCGGATGCGGTGACTGGAGATAGGGCGGATTGACGTGCGGCGGTTGACGATGCTGCGACTCAAGATGCGGCGGTAGTTGCCGATTGTAAAGTTTAACCAATTTCAACTCATGCCTATTGAATTTTTACACATTTGTTTACAAAATGGCGTGGCTCAGATTGCTGACTTTTGTGCAAATTTTTTTGCAAGCCTTTGTTTGGCCTTGCACCCTGCGGCCTGCCCTGTGTTATGGCATCTGAATCACGTTGGCGCAACTTCAACACCGCGACCATGCAACGCCGTTGACAATAAGAATCTTTTCGGCAACAGGCAGAAAGTTTGTTGAATTCTGCCCATTCATTATGATTCTTTGAACCAGGGAGTCGTGTTTTTGAAGTAAAATGGGCTAATTCGGGCAAAACGAGCTTGTCATTCATTCTTTGAACTGAGAAGGGTTTATCGTAACACCCTGTGCTCTGCTCGAACCTCGATTTACTCGGCTCACTCAGGTCGCGGACGCTTCGATTTTTGGTCTGCATCCTCACCTGCATGCACGTGTTCATTGCGGCAAATCACTTCGAACTTGTCGCTGGCTTCGCGCGTGCTATGATTGGAGCGGAAAAATTAATGCAGAATTCGAATGATGGCCGGTCAGAGTTTAAAGGGGCTTCACGGAGTGTCAATCAAAAGGGATTATCTAGGCTAAACTGCTAGGCTAAACCGCTAGGCTAATGCCCTAGGCTCTATGCCAGGCTATGTGTGAGTGTGTTGCCTATTTGCAGGGGCAAATGACTCATGCCCATGATCGTGGGTGAGCCTCAATTTCGCCCGCGTTTCGGAGAAACGATATGGTATGACGCAACGTTTGATTCTGAATCAAGCGACATCCTAGAAGTGCCCTAGGCTACCTAGCCCCTCCCCGCCTATGCGCGCCATTGCGGGCTATCCCGACCCTTCCACCACCTCCCACGGTGAAGACCTACCCTGGGGGTTTCCTCCCTTAAGCCGCTTCGGGACAGGGACCGTCAGGCCAGTCGACGCAATCCCACCACAGCCTAGGGGATTCGCGCCCCAGGGAGTCTTCACTTTCATCCGTCAGCAGGGTCAGGTCTCACAAACTGGCAAGAGCGTAGGTCCGTCACCTCGGCTCGCCAGTGGCCAAATGGCAACGTCTCCATCGCTGCTCGGTTTGATATATCAAAATGACAGTAACTGCTCCGCCCACTCGGATCTCTCACCTTGTGCCTGTTGTGGACCGATAGTGCCATCTATCGAGTGTCAAATAGCTGATTTTACTCCCATCTTCGGAAAAAACCCGCAACACAACGAATAAGGTCCGCGGAACCTCCAATTCTTACTTCCCACAAGTTGATGGGATGGCGCCACCAGTCACTTCCAAACTTCGGTTCGGGATATGCCGATTTCTAGCAGTTCCCGTTTCTCTGGGGGTTTTCGAGCTAATAGGTACCTTCCCAACACCTTGCTAGGCACCGTTAGGGTAGTGGCGTCACATTGGGGCAAATCCTAGTGCTATGTCTGGACGGAACACTCCCTTGCGGTTCCCTCTCCCTTGCGGTTTCCCCTTTCCCTCGTTTGCGGTTCCCTCGGAATCCCAACTAAGACCGCGAGTCTTAGTTGGGATTCCTCGCGTTTGGTTCTCCTCGGGATCCCGCCCAAAACCATACAAAGTATGGCTTTGAGCGGGATCCATCGCGTTCGGTTTTTCGGAATCCCTGCTAAGGCCTTTGGTTTTGGCAGGGATTCATCGCGTTTGGTTCTCCTACCATTGCACTGCGGTAAACACGAACCAACTCCCTGCGCGCTGTACACACGAACCAACTTGCCGCATGCAAAATCGCTATCATTCCTTATTATGTACACACGAACCAACTAGCCGCTCGCGCGTTACACACAACCAAAGCCCCGCATGCGCGACACACAACCACACACAACTCAACTCCCGCGCGCGTTACCGACCGGATCCCCGCATACGGAGCGCCATATTTCCGCATGCGGTACAAAAAAACAATTCACCACCTGCGGAACCCAAGCATGAACACAATGACAAGACATAAACGCACGGCAAAATGCAACCAGCATTACTTTGTTGTGGCTAAAAGTCACCAATGCGGCTGTAACAATCACGCGGATACACCATAAATTGCGCACAGGAGAACGTCGTGATCAATAACACAAAAGCAACACAAAGAGCATTGTTCATAGCAAAATCCTTAAATTGAAAAACTTTTAACTAGCAAGTCACTATAAATCAAAAAACTGCGCCTCAAGGACCCATCCATTTAAATTCGCAATTCATCGAATTTCAGCGACTCTTCGCAAAAATAACAAAAAATCATCATTTCTGGACTGCAAAAGTTGAAATCGATCGAAAAACGGAACATCCTGTAATCGTGTCGGCCGTAAATCCACAACTCGATATGGAAATAAACCACAAGCAACCCATGGAAATTAGCTACAAGCATCCCCAAAGTGAATACAATATGCATGAAAAGTCGATTTAATCTCAAGAAAAACACAAATAAACTCCTAATTTCATGCTGCAAAGCTGTTAAATCTGCAAGGGCACAGCACAGTGTGAGGTTTTTTTGCCCGAAAATGACACAAAATTAACAATGAAAACACCACAAATTAAGAACCACACACTATATGATAGAAAAATAAAATAAAAAATACAAAAATAAATAAATTTTAATGCAAATTAAGAAATATAATTTTCAAGTCAAAAGCAAAAAGTACATAATCATTTAGAATATGAAAACAGTGTTTCGCGAATATATGCGCACTGGAACGTTGAAATGCACTGAAGTGCGCTGAAATGCGTACTCTAACGCAGTTTTACTTATGATCGGAGATGATGACTGATGGATAATCATGCTATCATATGCAGACAAAGT
>JASGXE010012892.1:0-12967 GCA_030068105.1 Sinentomon sp. SZTP_YWyxl
TTTGCATCCTTTCGATACAACATTGGAACAATGCAACAATGGAAAAGGAATTAACGTAAAATGCATATAGAAATGAAATTTTCCCAACAATGGAGTTTCAAAGTTGCAGGTTTCCAACGTTCCATGGAGAGGAAAAACCAAGAAACAGCTATTCGAGAATTGGTGAATGGGTACCCAAATTTTTTGCATCCTCCCCCAGCGCCATTAAATTGGTGATCTGTGATGTTCACATCGGCCGGCCATTGCCACGTTTTCATCATCAGGAAACGGCTGAATACAGGTAGAGAGGTACCTACGGAGCTTATCAAAAGTCCTCGAACATATAATCGATATTTTAAAGTTACTCTGGTTATAACACAGTGGCCTTCTAATTTGAACAGGGCTTGGTTCAACTTCACGCCTCACACGAGTGTCATGATGTTTTGCGGCGCATGCTGACTTTGATTCTAAATGCGACGCCTTAGTTAATTATGAACTTCCGCATTTATTTATTTATTTATTTATTTATTTATTGTCGCAATACTGCCGCGAAGGAATGGGCGGCAGGCGTGCAAAAAGGGTGCACGCTCCCATGTCATACATGGCAATGAATACATGAACAAAGAACACACGTAAGCAGCAATGAAAAAGGCACAAAGAGAGCTGTGACAATTTGACAAAAAGGCAGCTACGTAGCAGAACAGAACATGGCAGAGACCAGGGCCAAGGAAGACAGGGTTAGACACATTGACAATAGAATCGAAATTTAAATTCTGACCTTTTTCTACCTGCTTTTGGTGCCTCTGACTACGTCATCATCGAAGCATCGCGATCCAGATTCGGAAAAGCAAAGAAGTGAAGGCTTTGGGGTTTGCATTGCACTCGCTGTCTTGGAGTTCGTTTGTGGTGTTGCGTTGTCAGAAAAAAGTTTGTCCATTTCATTTTGCAAACACGATGCCTGGTTGTGCGGTGGCTGGATGTGGAAATTATAACAGGAAAACAAAAGGAAAAGAAGTTATTTACCACAGTTTTCCGAAGGACAGTTCAACTTGTAAATCTTGGATATCGAAGTGCAAACGTAAAGACAAAATCAACATAAGTAACGCAACTGTTTGTTCGGCTCATTTTTGTGATGCGGATTACAGGCGTGATTTGAAGAACGAACTTCTAAATCTACCAATCAGGAAGTTCCTAAAGCCGGACGCGATCCCAAGTCTTCATATTCCTGAAAGATTTGCCACTCCAAAGGATCCATCAGCATCCGTCTCCAGGCACAAGCGAACTGAAAATCGTCATTTGAGACAATTAGCAAATCGATTACTCAGCGAGCAGCAACACAGACTGACCATCGACAGCGAACAAGATCCTGGTGCAGGTGAAGTGAATGTTGAGTTTACCACGCTGAATGCAGCTCATTGTTCCAACGTCACCAATTGTGAGAACAGTGCAGCGGACAAGACCCTTGAAGTTTTGCAACTTCAGTACCAATTAAAGCAGTTGCAAACGGAGTTTAACGAACAACGTCTGAAACTACAAGAGTGTCAGGCAAAATTGAAAGAGCTAAAATCAGTGCAAGCTGTGAGAAACTCAGAACTGAGAACCCTAAAACGAACAGTAACAGCCCACAAGAGAGCAGCCAAAAACAACGCGAGGAGTTTTAAAGCCAGAGTTAAACAAGAATTTTCAACCAAACTGCATGGACTGTTCACTCCTGGACAAATAGCAAGAGTTATCACCGGAAAACAAGTAAAGTGGTCTCAAGAAGACATCGTCAATGCCGTTTCCTTATGGGCCGTTTCTCCAAAGGCCCTTCGGTTTTTACGAGAAAAGGGCTTCCCATTTCCTGCTGTGTCAACAATTCGCAAATGGACTAGTAAAGTTCAGTGCAACCCGGGGATGCTCACGGAAGTACTGCAAGTCATGACGGCCCGCGGGAAACACATGGATGAATTTTCAAAGCTGACAGTTTTGATGATGGACGAGATTTCCATCGACAGCGCATTCTGTTATGACAAATCGCAAGACCAAGTTTTAGGTGGTTGGTCAAAGGTCCAAGTTGTTGTAGCCAGAGGTTTAACTTCTCCATGGAAGCAGCCCATCTTTTACAACTTTGATCAAAAAGTTTCTTCAGAACTGCTCTTTGACATCATTTGCCAATTAGACCAATGTGGCTTCCCAACGGTCGCTTTCGTGTCCGATATGGGGACAGGAAACATCGGTTTGTGGAAAGAGCTCAACATCACGCCACAATCACCAAGCTTTCCAAATCCCTGCGACAAATCCAAACCGATCTTTGTGTTCGCTGATATGCCTCACCTGCTGAAGCTCCTTCGAAATCATTTCATTGATGGTGGATATCGACTACCAGATGGTAGAACATTGGATGTTTCTCCCATCTGCTCGGCCATGCAAAGCGACAGTCGAGAGTTGAAGTTGCACCACAAGTTAACCCCCAAACATCTTTCAGTGAAAGGAAACGAACGCCAGAAAGTAAAGTTTGCGGCACAGCTCTTTTCGCAGCACACAGCAGATTTAATTGCCCATTCAGCAACGGATCCCAGCGGACTTCTGTCTGGTTTTATCCAGTGCGTGGACCAGGCCTTCGATGTGTTCAACTCCAAAACTGTGTTCAACAAATCCCGCAAGAAATTTAAGTGTGCGTACGGTGTAGAAATCGAGCTTCAAAATTCAATTCTGGAAGCATTTCGCACTGTAATTGGAGGCATTCGGGGTGTTGGAAAGCAGGCGCTTTTCCCCTTCCAAAAAGGCATCCTCGTCAGCATAAGTTCCCTTCAGCAACTTTTCTCAGATCTGAGCACAAGATATGGCGTTTCATACATCCTCACTGCCAGACTGAACCAGGATGCGCTGGAGAGCCTCTTTTCAGTTCTGCGCTCCCTTGGAAAGGCTTATGATCAACCAGTCGCCACCGACTTCAGGTACCGATTGCGGTACATTCTTCTTGGTTCAAGCCTCCCCCTTCCTTCGCCTGGTGCCAATGTAACTGCGTCATCTCAGATTCCCGAAACGATCCTGACTTCAGGGCATCTTTCTGAGATGCAAACAAGTGACGCCGTCCTACAAGATGCACTCGACGATTCCATTGCGGAATTGGATATGCGTGCCTGGAACAACATCCCTGATCTGGACCTTTCTCACAATGAAAAGGAAGCGCTGGAATACATTTCGGGTTATTTGGCTGTCCCCATCAGAAATGACCCTGAATTTGCGACTCAACCATCACCCAACGGCAAAACTAGCTGGTTACAAAGAGTGGATAGAGGTGGACTTGTTCATCCAACAGCTCCCTGGATGTCAGTCTTGTTCAAGTGTGAAGCAGTGTTTCGCCATATTCACGGGAGCGCTGTCAATCAGTCAAAAGGTGTCGTCAAGCGCCTCGCAAACGTGGTGAAAAAACGCTACCCCGGTGTTCCCTCAAAAATTGTCAAACGATATGCAACAACCAGGACCTACTTCCGCATTCGAGCTCTGAACAACCGAAAGAAAGAAATTCAGGAGCTTCGGCGACCACAGAAATCAAGAAAGAACATTCAGTGGATAAAGTCGGGGAAGATGCCGTGTGTTGCGATCTAAGAAGTGCCTATTGTCGAAAGAAAAAGGCGGGTAAGTTCAGGTTACTTTTTCGGATAATGCATGAATGAGCCAGGAATAATGCATGTATTTCAGCCAGTCTTTCATTCCTCAATCAGTTCTCTTTTAAATTGTTGCCCAAGTTTGGCAAACGAGTTTTGCGTTTGTGTCGACTGCCGTGCTGCGGAGTCCTTCAAAGCACGGCCGCCGCATGGCAAATCACGACCCCCAATTCCTCGTGCTTCGATGTTGACGTCACGCCATATACCTGCTTTGCTCGATAATTTTCCCACGCTGTTCGTCTAACCCTGTCTTCCTTGGCCCTGGCAGAGACGTACATTTATCCACTGTTAATGATAAGAGACGATGGAGGGGAGAGAGAGGGGAGAGAGAGATGGGGGAGAGGGAGAGAGGGTGAGAATAGAGAAGGATGAGACGGAGGGGAGAGAGTGAGAGAGAAAGAGATAGAAGGGAGAGAGGTGAGAAGAGAGAGGTGAGGAAAGAGAGGTGAGAAGAGAGAAGGATGAAACAGAGGGGAGAGAGTGAGATGGAGGGAATGAGATAGAAGATGAGAATGAGAGAATGAGATAGAGCGGGAAGAGAGAGGTGAGAAGGAGAGACAGAATGGAGCGAGAGAGAGGGAGGAAGAAAGGAACAGCTGTTAGCCCCTGCATTTAAGGGGACAAGAAGCGAACATCTTCAAATTTCAAGAAAAGAAGAAATATATCACAAAAATACAATACAGAATAAGGTCAAATCACCAGAAAAGCAGCTAGCTCGCGGGGACGCTTCGCATGGCTGCTGCGCAATGCACAATCACAGCAGAGTCGCGGGGTAGAGCATTCCAATCCCTTATAGTCCTTGGGAAAAACGAATTGAAGTGTACGTTCAGCCGGCTAATAGGACAGGTCATGGACAGGCCATTGTCGGTTCTACGTTGAACTTGTTTCAATGCATAACGCGCTGGTAGTTTAAAGTTGAAAGTGGCAGTTAAGATTCCAGTCAGAATGTTAAGCCTGTGATCATTGCGCCTTTTAGCAAGGGAGGGTAATCCAAGTTCTCGCAAAATTGCAGTAACGCTGATGTCGCGACCAAAGGCTCGCTTAATTATACGAGCAGCTTTTCTTTGAACACCCTCTAGCTTGGATATTTCACAGGAAGAAACGGGGTCCCAAACAGCGCATCCGTATTCTAGAACGGGAAGAACAGTGGATTTGAAGGAGTGAAGCTTCACAGATGGGGGAGCGTTACGTAGGTTCCGGGCCAAGAAACCAAGCAACTTCATGGCCTTGGTGACCGTTGCATCAATGTGTGGGGTCCACGACAAGTTCCACGCAATCGTGATTCCAAGGTATTTGATCGTCAACACACTTTCCAGCTGAGTGCCCTCGATATTGTACAGGGAAGGGCTGCAGGCCTTTGGTGGGGGTTTTCGCGAGAAGGTCAGGACTTTAGTTTTATCGAGGTTCATTTCCATACCCCAGGTACCGCACCAGTTTGCAATCCGATCAAGCTCAGCTTGAAGTGCGAGACGATCCAGCGGAGAAAGAATTGGGCGATAAAGCATGTTCGAAGACTTTTGAAAAGAAGTGTATACTCGTAGATATGGGCACCAAATCAATACACCGAAAACGTGAAATATTATTCTCATCAAGTTCTTGCATCAAGCTGTCATTATCCCTTGGTCTTTGACACCCCCAGTCCCAACGGCAGCAGCAGTGCTTCCGAAGAGTTTCCAAAATTTCGAGGCTGTTCGAAGCATCGAAATCGGCATCCGTTCATTTAAAAAATGTTTATCGGAAACAATTTCCTTGGCTGGTCATAACTCTGAAATTATTGTGGCCCCGATTGCGTAACACAGGAGCGTCGCAACTCCAATATAATAGAGGGGGATACTTAGCGAACATGTCTGAGAAAATATCTGAGGAGAGTCAATCCCCAGAATATTTGTGACACGTTTTCACCTGTGAATTGAATATGACCTGGAAGATTTTACTGTTTTGTGGGAATATTTTTTTACTCTTTCTTGCCATATCGCCATTTTATGCTCTGTTCGTGTCTTCTATACTTCACCTTTGCGCATTGATCTACCCATTTTCGGGTTTGCGAATGACATTTCTGCCCGAATTGGGACTCATTCGCGCCGGCGATGGGGTTCGCGCCACTTTTTCTGCTGTCGCTGGGAACCCGCCGTCGATTCCAAAAACCGCCGCAAGGAGCTCCTTGGAACTCCACATCTGCATGCCACCCCTCATCCCTTGTTGAGGATTGTGACCAGTTGAGGATGGTGACCATTTGAGGGTGATGACCACTTGAGAATGATGACCAGTTGAGGATGGTTCCAGTTGAGGATGGTTCAAGTTGAGGATGGTGACCAATTGAGGATGGTGACCAATGAGGATGGTGATCAGTTGAGGATGGTGACCAGTTGAGGATGGTGATCAGTTGAGGATGGTGACCAGTTGAGGATGGTGACCAGTTGAGGATGGTGACCAGTTGAGGATGGTGACCAGTTGAGGGTGGTGACCAATTGGTGTGCTGCAAGCGTGATCTTTGGTGGCCGTCACCTATGCTGGTGACTGCCACCAAAGATCACGCTTGCTGCACACCAATTGGTAACCATCCTCAACTGATCACCATCCTCAACTGGTCACCATCCTCAAAAGGTCACCATCCTCAAAAGGCCACCAAAAGGCCAATAAACTGTCACCATCCTCAATTTATTGATCACAACCATGAAATTGGCATGTCTCTGGGAAAAAAGAACATACCGAAAAAGTTTGAACTTTAGTTTTAACATCGGCAACCATGTGGTGAATGCGCCAACTTCGGAGACGTTTTCCGGCCCTTATAGGCGGACACCAACCAATAGGTTGACAACAAGTGACGGGCGAACACCAACCATTCGGTTCACAACAGGCAATAGGCTGTTGTGATAGGGGTTAGGTCAGGTTTGGTGAGTTTTTATTGAGAAATCACGAAAACAAAAAGCAAATCAAGTCCCGGAAGAGAGTCACACCAAAGGTAGCTTTCTGAGTGTGAACTTTTATTCTGGGGGGAAAGATAACCCCTGGTACCTTGGTCCCCGACGACCCTGCAGTAGCACAATAAGCAGCTGCAGCAGAGAAAAAAAAACAGACAAATCGTCACGTCACTCCTTAATTGGTCTTGGATGCAAAACGAATATGTGTATCAGATGGATGATTATTGTTTGTCGGACGGAAAAATATCGGATTTCGATGATCTCCAAATTGGGATATAAATGGCGACACATACGAACAAGATGGCCCAAAATTCATTGGACACCGTAAAAATTTATATTGGCTGCGTTTTTATCACATGTTTTGTGATTTGTGAGTTTTTGTACGGACTTATCAAAAGTTCTCGAACACAGGCCATATTTGAAAGAACTTGTTTTTCAAGTGCCATCCAGTTCAACAGGGCTCAGTGCAACTTCACGCCTCACAAGAGAGTCATGATGTTTTGCGACACATGCTGCCATTAATTCTAAATGGCGCCTGAGTAAATAATGAGCTCATGTTCGAAGACTTTTGATATGGAGTGTATAGCTCTAACCACTGGTGTCAACACCATTTGGAAATAAAATGGCGACATCCGTGGTTGGAGCTATAGCAAAGTTTGAAATGACAAAATATGATGAAAACAGCAAATTACATTTTGGCGATGGCCAGAGATTTTTGGGTCACTCTGTACACAAGCACCCACAGATCACTGATCAGGTAGCTGTCTGGTATTAGAGAGCACGTCTTGACTTACCTTGAGGCGATTGAGGCGCTGTGGGACCCGTCTTGTAGGGTATGGGAGTTGGAATAACTCCTGGAACTCCGAACTGTGCGCCGTCAGAAGCTGCTGAAGAGTTTGTGTGCGCTTGGAGTTGGTGGGAAACGGAATGGGCCGAGGAAAAGCTGCCGAAATGCAGTTGGTGTGGATGAGGGTGAGCTGGAAAAAGAAACAAATGGGTAATTATTCCAGTCATTGATATTCCTCACTCAGACAGGCTCTTGTTCACACTTCGACGCGCAGGTGATGCATATGCATGTGTCAATGGGCCTCATATGGCTTTCGGTTCATTTTCACATTTTGAAGAAATTCGATCTGCAACTCGAGACTTGAGACCCATTTGAGAATCATTGGGACATTGAAATCACAGTCGTGGGAACTTGAATTCGATTTTTCGTTTTCTTGATTTGAGAATAATTGAGAAAAAGCCTGATGCAAACTCAGAAACAGGTTTCTGTGGAGTGGTGGACGGAACGGAATCAATGTCCATATGCACATACGAATACGGAGCCGTTCTAAATACGCGGGCCATAGACGATTCTTTTCAGACTTTTGAAGCACGGGGCCATGTAATTCCCCATTTCACATGCGCCGCAAAACACATTACACGAAGGAATGCATTTAGCAGCGCTTGGTAGATGGGGAATAACATTGCCCCGTGCTTCAAAAGTCTGACAAAAATCTCCTATGGCCCAGCTATTTTGAATGTCTGAGTATATTGTTTTCCTCTATGTTGCCTCCGAAACCTTTTCTTTCATCTTCTGTGCAGGCGGCAGAAATTAAAGGGTCCAGATTTCAGCAAAGCTTTCGACAGAGAAGTCATATTTTTACCTCGGTTACAAAAGAGGATCTTCAATTTCTGCAGTATGGAGATTTTGCTAAAATTTTAACAACTTTTCCACACGCATATATGAAAGGTATCTAATCGCTTCGCCAGGAAATGCCGTGACCAATTCATAACCATGCACCCAGCGAGAGTCGATCAATGTCTTGTCAATGTCTCATCAAGGTCTGATCAATGTCTTTACCAATATCGCATCAGGGTCTCTGCAGAATCTCATCAATGTCTCATCAGAGTCTCATAAATGTCTCATCACAGTCTCATCAGCGTCTCATCTCAGAGTCTCAGCAGAGTCTCATCGATGTCTCATCAGAGTCTCATAAATGTCTCATCACAGTGTCATCAGCGTCTCATCAGAGTCTCATAAATGTCTCATCACAGTATCATCAGCTTCTCATCAGAATCTCATAAATGTCTCATCAGAGTCTCATAAATGTGTCATCAAAGGTTCATTTCGAATTCTTATCAATTCTTGTCGACGTCTCATCAAAGTCTCACCAGAAAGTCGATGGAAGTTGAGTGGCCAAACTCTCATCAACTTTTTTTGTCAAGCTCTCATCAACTTTTCTTCATTTGGCACTGGCATGAATCTCACTAGAGGTCAACTAACCTAGAGGTCGGTTTTTGCTCCTTGGTTCACGAGGACCGTCTACTGTGACCTTGATAGCCTTTTCGTAGGTCGCAACAATGGGTGGATGAGTAGCAAATGTAATGGTAAGATTCAACAATTTTCCTGAAATAGGAAAGAAGAGAAAAAGACTTCAGAACGTGTCGTCGCTGCAACAATCGCTGAAGGCTAACACTTCGAAAGCACTCACTGCCGCTGTCTCCACCACCTCTCATGGTTAGCCGCCTCCGAATCCTCTTAATAGGCCCTCTGCGCAGCCTCTCTATAGGCCTCCTCCTTGTGGCGCAGGCCGCATCCTCCGGCGAGGCGACGAAGGCCGGAGGAGGCCTATTATGAGGCGGCCGAGGCCTATTTTGAGGCGGAGGAGGCGGCAGAGGAGGCCTATTATAAAGCGGATGCGGCGGTAGTCAGTGCTTTCGGAGTGTAACCCGCTGAAGCGGCCACCAGGAATTGGAGTAGGCCAGTCAGGATTATTTATTTAATAATTTATTGAAGTCCAAATTTGCAATAAAGTTTTTGCAAATAAAAAAAAAAAGCAGAAAAGTTTGTTTGACAATAAAATTACAATAAAATAAATGTTCCAATCCTTCAGGATGCAGCAGTTCTGCCAAGTGGCTGAGGGATGCAGTGCATAATATGGAGCCAAGGATGAAGTGGATGCGGAGTGGATGAGGGATGCAGTGCACCAGCTCAAATCAAGGATGCAAAAGATGGCGAGTGGTTGAGCGATGCAGTGCATCGTGTGAAGTCGAGGATGCAAAAGATGCCGAGTCGCGGAGGGATGCAATACATCAAATCGAGCCGAGGACGCAAAAGATGCCGATTGGCTGAGGGATGCAGTTCATCACATATGGAGCACAGCATGTGCCGAGTGGATGAGGGATGCAATGCATCAAATCGAGCCGGATGAAAAAGTTGCGGAGTGGATGAGGGATGCTGTGCATCATATCAATCCAAGGATGCAAAAGATGCCGAGTGGCTGATGGATGCAGTATGTATCATATCGAGCAGAAGATGCAGCAGATGCCGAGTGGTTGAAGGGATTCAATCAGGCATTGATTCAATGCATCAAATAGAACCGAGATGCCGAGGGATGCAGTGCATAGAGCATAGAGCCAAGGGTGCAGCAGATGCCGTGATGGCTGACGGATGCATTGCATCATAGCTATCAGAGTCAGGGATCCCTCAGATGCTGAGCGACTGAAGGTGGTGGAAATTGTCGGTTCGGGAAGGCACCGGAGAAAAGCTTCAGAATGAAGCAATTTTGCATTTGAGCCACTTGGAACCAGTTTTTTCTTCTGCTTTGTGTTCTGATAACAATCAACTTCGGGGATCTTTTTCTCTTTTTGTTTGAAATATAGGTATACTGCGGAAGCTGATTCGACGCCACGACACCTCCTTTACGTTCAGCCTTTGCTGTGGAAGCGCCCATATATGGTTGCACCGATGCACTCTGTGACTCCTTTTTGTCAATTGTCGAATTGCTATACACACAATTTTTTCCTTGCCCTCTTTTTGCTTGTACACTCGCAGTGCAACTGGAGTGGAGACAAGCTTTGCCCGTGGTCCCTCATCCTTCCCGAGGATGAAAAAATAGCTTTATTGAATCTTGGGCAATAAACCTCGAAGGATCCACCTCTTGAAGCATTGGATCTCGCTGACAAAAACCACCAAAACCAAGAAAAAACCAAGTTTGTGTCCCCTGAGCTGCGATCGTCTCAATGGCAACCTGTTTCTTTGGATCAAGATACCGGTTTTTTCTCTTCTTCTTGATTTTATTGACACAATATGGTCGACAGGCTGACTTGCGACAAGATAAACACGTCAAGGTTTAAAATGTCCATTGCAAACCGCACTGAAAACTGGAAACTTAACAAAGGTCCGCCCAACTTTTCTTGGCGGTGATATAGACGGATGCCTTCGCGTTGCCGAGGCCAGATTCCTCTGCAACCAGATTGAGCAGGGACATCTCAGGAGGCAACAGCAGTACACACTAAATTTGTGGTTTCGGTACGGAACACCTTTGGGACACCTATTTTAACATATGGGCTTACATGGATGTGTTCTTTTCGTAACATTTTTGGAACGCGTAATGTTCGGAACACCTTTTTCCTGCCACAAATTTGGAATACAAACGCGATATGGAGCACATGGGATTTTCTAAATAACTGATGGAAATCACAAATTTGTGAGAAGAAAATGGCGTTAAAGAATACGTCGGGTGGTGTTCCAAAAATGTTTCGAAAAGTTCTATCTGCCTGTGTTCTGTAGGAACCCTACAGAACCCAAGATTTGGAGTGATGTTCCAAGAACACGTCAGGTGTTCCAAAAGTGTTCCAAAAAGCACACTTCCATCTAAGCCCGTGTTAAAAAGGTTTCCCACATGGAACCCTAAGATTTCGAGTGGTATTCCTAGAACACGCCAGGTGTGTTCCTAAAATGTTCGGAAAAAATACTTCCTTCTAAGTCCTCATTAAAAAGGTGTTACGTACAGAACCCTCAAATTTAGTGTGTAAACAGCGGCATTTCTGAACAAGAATAGTTGGAAGTACTTTATCACGAGGCATAAATAGCTTTGGCCTCTTGGCCTTGGAATATTGACCCCGATTATACACAGAGGCAGAGCTATAGCATTCACAGAACAGCTTCTTTTCGTCAGAAACCGCAAAAATGGTGGCTAAAGTAAGTTGTTCAAAAAAGAAAGAAACTTGAAGAAAGCAATTTAGTCCTTTCTGCTGCCAAGTGTCAGATGCTGTGTGCTGCTGGCTCAGTTGCTGCACGGAGCTGTTTCAACGACAAAATGTGGTCCGCGGCGGTTGATTGTCCAGTAAAATGCAACTAGTTTTTGAACTTGGACAGAAAAATGGAAACCAAATCACCGCGCCCTCATGCCATGCTGTCTCGCACGAAATTCCTATACTGAACAACATACAGTACTAACCAGAATTTTCCACACACATTTTCCGCAGCGTTTGTTGGGTCAGGATCATTGTGTTGGGTTGGGTTCCACATAAAAATATAGGTACCTTAAATATATGCACATGCCAAAAACATGTCCAAAGGTTTTGCAAACTTTTTTGTCTCTCACGAAAAACTCGTAAACATATATACCTTCTCTCCATGTAATCCTTGTCCTTAACCTTTTAACTTTTCATTGACTAACATTGTTTTCAAACTGCATTGACTCGGAACTTTGTTCCACGTCTGCTGCCACCTAAGCTTGTAGCAGTATTGTGAAAATAAAAAATAATAATAAAAAATAATAATAATAAACCAAGCCATCCTTTAACCATAAACTAAAAAAATAAGCCATCTTATCAGCTTGGTCCATGCAAAAGTGCTATCATATCGACGCCAATTTCAAATCAGCTTCGAGCAATGGCAGACAAAATTCTCATCATGCGGAAGCGCCACACCAAAATGTAGGCCAAATTGTCACATGTTGCCTTTGCTCTGAATCGCAAAATACTCTGTTTTGTTTCCATTTTATATCGTCAACTGGCACTACTGGCACACCGGAAGAGATAAGAGCACACGAAAAACAAGGATAATAATTAAATCGCAAAACGACTCTGACATGACATGAAAATGAAATGGAAAAACGGAAAATTGACTTAAAATGGAGACATATGTTGGACATCATTGGACGATATTCATTCCACCACTAGCAAAAACTTTGGCATGGTGTGTGCCTTTGGAGCAACAGAGACAGAGGAACGCACAAAAACAAATGTTTTGTTTACAAGCGGCAGTCACAATTCGCGTTTCCGCGCATCAGTTCTGCAGACGCGAAAACGTGCAATTACCCCATGGCCAAACGAACACGTGATGGGGTTGCGCGTTTTTGGTTGCGAGGTCGCCTTGCTGACAAGATCAACACAAAAATGACCCTCCAGAAGACTTTTGCGCCCAAAGCCCCAAAAGTGCACAAAATGTTTCAAAATTTGTTCATCTTCTGGGGCTTGGAACCTTGCAAGTGCCCCATCCCAGACCCTAATGCGGGCTAGGCACCCCAGATCCCCCGACTGGGTCGGTGCCCAGTCCCTTCACTATGAAGACTGAAGAATGCCCCCTCTGCGAGAACCCGAAATAACATGGGTAAATGGCATGGGTAAATAATTAATCTC
>JASGXE010012893.1:0-12687 GCA_030068105.1 Sinentomon sp. SZTP_YWyxl
TGAAAATACACTGTTGCAGTTAAAGAGAGGTTTGCGGAGAGGTTTGCGAAGGATGTCAACAAATCGCACGACTTTTACTGCACAGTAACTTTATGGACACCCTGTATATCGGAGCATATTCAGATACGGAGGTTCTTTTTCTCGAAATTTTGCTCAGTGGACTTACGTTACTTTTGATTCTCACGCATTCAATTGCTCGCAAGTTATTTTCTCCAGACATTGAGAGGGCATAATTATTGGCATCCTTGGAACGAGCTCAAAATTTGGTACCTATACCCATCAATGCAAGGTGACCTCTGCCCACGTTCAAGGGTTTTCACCTCATTGTTCATTTGTCAACCGGAAAAGTTCTTTTGTTGAATGTATTCGAGTTTTGCAGTCAAACTTTGCAAAAAAAGCCGCTGGCGGGGTCGGTGGGATGGAAACCCCCCACAGAAGGTGAAAAGCGTGTGAAATTCTCTGGGTGTTCATCCAAGGTCGAAAAACCTCCTTTTTGGCATCAAAGGGGGACCCTCCAAGTCAACTTTTACCAAAGTCCTGATTTTACAACATGCACGCCGTCCAGAAACAAGGGCACGTGACATTCAGCAGCCCTTCGACCTTTTTTGAGAAACGTCTTCACAGGGCGTCCCGATTATCAACCACCGAAATTTCAGAATAGATTCCCCAGGACAACAAAAATCGAACTTAATCAGCGGAAAAAGTGATCCGACCCCCCATAACTGAGTTATGCCCCCCTCCCAAACCCCCAAAATGGACCCTTTTGGGGTATTCATCGGGGAGCAAAGATTTCACCGCAGAACTACTGTCAAATTTCGTCATCATGGTAACACTCGTAGCCACCTGGGAACGAGAAGCTTTTTAATGGTTTTGAGTGCCTACTGCATGGAAATGGAGAGTCGTAAGACATTTTTCCACTGAACATTTTTTGTTTCGGCTACCTTTGGGAATCTGCCTGAGAAAAACGGCTTTAATGTGACGACCCCCAATCTCCACATCTCTGTTTTCCCAAAACAACCTCAAATTGGGCTTTTAGGATTTTTGGGGGGCACTGCGAATTGGAGGCTCGGACGGTTTTTCCTTGTTCCACAGAACCTGTCCTGAAAGTTTGACAGTTCTACAGTGAAATCTTGCCTGCCCCATGAACACCCCAAAAGGGTCCATTTTGTGGTTTTTTGGGGCGGCATAACTCAGTAATTGGAGGTCGATATGTATGGTCCTGGGGAATCTGTTCTGATGGTAAGTGGGTTGAATTACGGGATACCCTGTTTAGTCCTTCATTGGATGTGTCGAAAAATTTTCAGGGCACATGCATCCGATGGAAAAAAGCAGGGGCCTAAAATTTTGAAGCTCATGCTGTACTTGCGGCGGACGCCGCTGATCCGGGGGATCGGTGGGGTCCTTTGCAGGACCCCGACGGGTCCTGGTCCTTGCATCCCCACCAGCTTGGTCTCTTCTGGGAAAGTGTAAAGAATGACCTTGAAAACCGCATCGTTTCACCTGCGAGGTGCAAATCCGTCTGTGTGCAATGCAACAGTTATTTTTGATCTTGAGAAGTCTTCATCATGGAAACCCATTCGCAAACGACCATCAGCCCCTTTGTGTCGAATCGGGTATGTAACACAGATCACTTTGGCGTGCTTAGCCCCTTGCAAGTGGAAAAACCGCGGCATGCGGCCAATTGTGTAGACAAAAAACGAAGACAGTGCCGCCCACACCCAATCTCCACTTCATTCACCTCCACTTCCAAACTGACAAAAGCACACAGGATAACAAGCACAAAGGAAAACAACAAACTGACAAAAGCACAAAATAGGAGACACCACAAATTCAGAATGGAATAGCAACAGATCAAAAATTGCAAACATGATCACAGGAATCAACACACAAGGCTTTGTTCATGGTCGGAAGTCCGCAGCAGCTCCTGGTGCAACAGAACAGTGGACTGTGCAGCAATCCACTGGCAGCTCAGAAGACAGTTTATGGACACTGTTTTCGTTACTCAGAAATGGTCTAATTGCCAAATTCAGTCGATCCAATGGCGATCGATCAGAGCGAGTAAATCCTCGGGGAACCGTAACGTACTGGGAACTGGACCTCCTTGCACAACAATCAAGAATTTCCCTCCTTGCATTTAAAGCGTTGAATGCAAGGCTGAGAAAAAAGTCACCATTGGGCCCAGACCCCGACCAGTACTGAATTTCCAGAAAGCCAAAAGTTGCGAGTTCTTCACAAAATCAGAAAAGTTTGAGTTGATGACGCATCGACCATCCCAATGCGAATGTCACGTCCGATGTCACCACGTGAGGTTATTCGCGAATGCAAATTTATCACTTGTTTTTGCGCGGAAGACGTCCCGCATTAACGTTGCAAAAATTGTGCCGAAATTTCCCCGCATGAACTTGCACTGGTGAGTTTGGCAGCGCGCTCTATGGGCGGGTTTCAGTCAGCATATCGCAGGGTGTCGCAAATTCCCCGCAAGACCAGTTCATTGCGACTGTTCAGATTTTGGCAAAAAACTCCGTGCTGCAGAAATTAATGATCCTCTTTGTTATCGAGGTCAATATCTGACATCTCCAGAAAGCTCTTGAAATCTGCCGCTTTAATTTCTACCGCCTGCATAAGAAGAGCAAAACGGAAAAAATCGGAGGCAACAGTTAAATGGGAAAAACACACATGTATGAGAAGAAACATTTATTCCGCCACAACGTACCATGCCTTCTGCCTCTTTGAGTCGATCATTGATGGGTGCGCACCAAAAGCTGTATTCTTTCCCTCTTTTAGCTGACACCCTGTAAGTACCTATACCTGCACCTGCAAGTGCCTGAATTTCCCAATGTGGTTAACAGTGAAATCGTCTTCGTTTTTTAATCGAGTTTTGTTTGTTGGTTTATTTTGCATTCGAATCGTCGGGCCAACCAAACCTGCGCCTGCCTTCTTCACACGAGCGCGGGTCGCGTCGGTCGGTCGGTCGGCATGCGGGTTGCATGGGTTGCGTTTTGAACTGTCACGCATGGGTGGCCCGGTTTTTCATTTTTTCTTCCGTGGCTTCTGCAGAAGTCTTAACCCAAAAATTAAGCGCCAAGATCGTGCAAGACAGTCAAATCCAAGCCGGTGAGCTGAAAGGGTTAATCAAGGCCTCTGGATCTTGCTGATTGAGATGTCGATCCCTCGGAATCGAACCCCGTGATTTGTGCCGACAGCTGGCTCTGTTTCCCGAGATGAACCGAAGCCAATTTGAATTTTGACGGCGGCTGGCTAACCATGCGTGAAACGCGTCCCGTTTAGCTGCTACGAACCTATTTGCAATTCTGAAATCACAACAGAAATGATTGATCGTCTGGTGCCAATGATGAAGTCTCGGCAGGATGTGACATTTCCGATACAGTTATTTTGACAGTAGCTTTTGCATTTTTTGCATAAAGCCAGCCCTAAAATTAGCTTAGCAAAAAATGTACTGGAACTGTTTGCCGGATCGGCGTCAGGTGAATCCCGCGGCTGGATGATACACCATTTTCTAACGCTGGTCAACCGGATCGCCTCTGCGCGCATGTGTTGCAGCCTTTTTTGCTGGTGAAACTCGCCAATTATCGGCTGATAATCAGCACTGATTTGGATTGGATTTTTCGGCTCTTTGTGCGAAAATGCGGAACATTCGAACGAAGCGATTTTCCCACCGCGGGGCGAACAGTTTTCTGAAAAATCCGCCGAGTTCGGCGAGACTGGCGCTGCGATCGTTGGTTCAACGTCACTTTACAGCGGCTTCATTTCGTCCTGACATCGATTGACCTCGACTGTGCTCCCTCACTGGTGAAAATGGTCAAAAGACAGTTCGCGTGGTCAAGACCAGTGACGTTAAGACGACCTTGTGTTCGCACTGGATTGGGCGGAGGACCCACCCGCAATTGTGGCCCTGCATGGTGGGCCAAGTTCGTCAATTTTAGGCTGCTGCTCTTTTGGACGTTCTTCGCTTTGATCTCCTCCGAAACCAGCTTGGCTCCCACTGCAACCACCACCATCATCACTGCCTCGGACACCCCGGAGACCCTAAACTCTGAGACGGGTGGTCCAACCGTGGGGCTGGATCCGTCCGATCCTGAAGCCAAAATTGTCACAAGTGCCATTATTAATTCTGCTAATCCTTGGAAAGGTACGGTGATTTATATGGGACGTTTTATTTCGCTCGGTAGAATATTGCGACCGTCCCAGACGAGAATCACTTCAAGTACACAAGTACATTTGTCGCAGTTTTAAATTCACGTTTTTTCCGAATGAATTGTACCCGTATTCCAGAGGAGACAGCTTCTTCTGATGCCATTTTTCCTTGCAATCTTGGCGTCCTTCGTCGATTTGGACAAAATGCGAACGAACCACAATCTCGTGTTTCCCTCCAGCCAACAAGGAATCTTTGAGAATCGAAGATACAATATTGAGAATCGTTTGTGGTTTGGACGGTTCGGGTAACATGTGCATGGCCATTTTATTGACCGCCAACAGGGCGCTGGATCATGTTTTTTTTTAAGGCTGTTCGCATTTTTTTGGGGTTGGTAGCTAAAAGGAGCTTTGGCCTTCTGGCTGGATTTCTGGCACCTTCTAACTTTCACATAAAGCCCTGCGGCTAGCGGATTCCGCACTTACGACAGAACTATTCCTTTAAAATACAGGGGAGATTCATTTCTCTGTCAGCAAATTGGGAAACGATTGCCTTTTTTAAGCCACCTCGAAAAATGAAGCCAATTGAATTACCTATTTTCGTCTTGCAAAATTTGTGAAATAGATGTGAAATAAAATGATATGTGAAGTAGAACATGGCTAAATTGAGGGTTCCTTACACACTGAAATTTTGGCCAATTCGAAATTCCACTTATACAGGGTGTCCCGGAAATCAACCACCGAAATTTCACAATAGATTCCCCAGGACCGCACAAATCGAACTAAATCAGGGGGAAAAAGTGATCCGACCCCCATTACTGAGTTATGCACCCCCAAAATGGACCCTTTTGGGGTATTCATGGGGGAGGTAAGTTTTCAGCCCAGAACTGTCAAATTTGCAGGGCAGGTTCTATGAAATGAGTAAAACAAAAAATGTTCAATAACGAAAAACCGTCCGAGCCTTCAATTCCACGAAGTGCCCCCCAAAAATCCAAAAAAGCCCAATTTGGGGTTGGTATTGGGAAACAGATATGTAGATTGCGGGTCGTCGCATAAAAGCCATTATCGAAGGCAGATTCCCAAAGACGCACGCGGAACAAAAAATTGTGGAGGCCAATGTGGTGTAGCCGAAAGTGCGGGGGTCTGGAGGGAAACAGTCGCCCAGGTTGGAGGGCCTTGGAACGAGAGGCCAGGGGGATTGGGGGACCAGAAGGCAGAGTCCCTGGCAGGGGATCTGCCCCCTGGCAAAAGCTGGAGCCTTTTGAGAAATATGGGCCTTCGGCCGTGGGTACCCCAAAAATTGGGAATGCGAAACAAAAATAACATTGAAAATTCTTCAGTTGAAACTGAAGAGAAGCACATGTATTTGAAAACATGAAAATTCTTTTGGGAGAATGCAATTTCTGGAAATTGCACAACAATGAAACAATTGGGGGAACTAAAGCTATTTTAGGGGGGGCTTATCTTCCCCGAATCCCCCCTGTTACAGACCTGCTTTCGGACTCGTGAGTTGGGGTGCCTATACACAAAGCGCGAGCGCTTCACATGAATTTGAATTTTAATAAGGACATAGAGGGTGTACCGATAAAGGGTAACACGACCCTCTAAGTATTCTTAGAGGGTGTTACCCTTTATCGGTATACACTCTCTAAGACTTAGATAGATTTTAATACACTGTAAGAAAAATAGTGGCAAAAGAAGACCACACTAAAATGTGGCAGATTGCCACTATTTTTGTGGCAAGAAATGGATTGGACTCTATGCCATCCAGTGCATTTCTTTTGCCACTAAAATAGTGACCCATGCCACTAGTCTAGTGTAGTCTCATCTTATCACTACTAGTGGCAATCTGCCACTAATTTCTTTCCAGTGTAAGTACTTAGAGTCTAAGTACTTATTAAAATTCAAATTCATGTGAAGCGCTCGCGCGGCAAATGAATTGTCATTTGACGGCGGAGAGTTTCCACCGTCAAAGGAGGAGAGAGGACGGTGGTAGGGAGCGAGTTCCAATCTTAAACAGTTCTCCCAAGGAAAGAACATTAGCTCACATCCTTTTTGAAAGACAACGGCCTAACCTTTAGCAAGTGATCATATCGAGCATAAAAGAAAGGGAACTGAATATTGGACAAAAACTCCCCCCATCCACCAAAATTGCTTAGAATTTAGATGCTTAATGCACGTTGCTCTTTTCTCCTCTCAGCAAGACTTTTCCACCGAAGTTTTTTAACCATTTCAGTGACACTCTGCCTTCTTCTATAATCTCCAATAACAAAACGGGCAGCTTGGCGTTGTACTCGTATCCGCTCAATGGTTCGAACCTGAGAAGAAGTTCGAGGGTCCCATGCATATGTTCATCAAATTGCCTAACCATGTGGAAAAGTGTTCATCATTTAGCGATATCGTGCAATATGAACAAGCTTTATGGGATCTGACCCTGTGGTCAGTTTCGCCATAGTTTTTTGAAAATGGGAGTCGTCCGAAAGCGATCATGAAATTTTTTGAAACTTAAATTTCCGATCCCGCAGGACTTCCATAGTTGCAAATTAAATACACCTAAACTGTTTTGGCGATTTGATTTCTTGGGAATGGACTTTGTGCATGTCAGGTGTGGTTGTCAATGATCTGCTCTTCCTTGACGACACATGACACGTTTTCTTGGGCGTGTCACAGCAGTTCAGCACGGCTTCATCTCCACAAGCTTATGTGTTGTCCAAGAAATACGAAGGGCGTTCGAAAAGTTTTTGACATCACCCTGCAGTTCAAAAAATGTTGAAGTTTTTTTTGAAAAAAAATTTTGAACTACATTTTTTGAACATTTCGCTTAGCTCAGGCCTACAAAATACTCTCCGGCTCTTGCCTTACAAATTAACAGGTTTCTAACCCATCCTTCCATGGTATACTCAGATTATAATAGGGCGAAGTCCATAGCTCTGAAAATATTGCTTTGGCAAAGTCCTGAATACGTGAACATGGTTTTTCTGCCAAGTTGTTTTCAATTTTAAGTATGACAACCAAAAATTTCTCGTGCCAAATCAGGACTATGGGCTTCATGAGACAGTTATTATTCGTGCATGGATGTGGTGCATATCATCGAAAAACCAAAAACTTGGGCATTTGTCGGACAAAAGGGAATGTTCAAGATTTCAAGACAGCCAAAAGCAGAATTTTCAGAGCTCAGTAACACGCCCTCATCTAATTGCCACTGTGCCGTGAAAAATTGGCATAAATGTCTGCAAATTTGTGCTGAAAGAGCTGCAGAAATATTTGAAGCCCTGAACTAAACAAAATCTTGATAGCGGTAAGATTTTCTGAACTACAGGGTGATGTCAAAAACTTTTCTGACGCCCCTCGTATCGACCTGAACACTTTTTATCGCATCAGGTACGACACCAGCCTTTGAAACATGCAGCAAAGAACATTTCAATGTGTTCTTCGCCTGCTTAAAGGTTGCTGATTAGCTGTGACACGGCAAGAAGAAGTGTCATGATCAGAAATGTCGTCAAAAACGAGAAGATCATTGTATGTGCGATGTCGCACATCGCATATCCCGTTTAAACAGAATGCCATTTTCTGTCGGAGCAAAGAAGCGACTTTCTCGTTTTTTAATTCATTTCAAATGTGTTCCTGTTTTCGCAAGATTTCTTTTTCATTTGGGTTCGCATAATCTTGTTTTTTGTCACGTTTTCCTTTCTTTATTTCCCATTTTTGCCAACACTGGACGCTGCAAAACAGGATTCGCGGTCGATCCATCCTGAATCCGCAGACCCACTGCACATCATGAACTTGACCATATGCTAATTTGATTTAACGTTTGATTACAGTTTTCACGAGACTTTGTTATGGTGGGATCGGGGGACTGGGATAGAACGGACTGAGGCAGAAGTGGACTGAGGTAGAATTGGACAGAGGAGGGAGTTTTGGAGGGAGGTTTTGCAAGGAGGTGGTAGCTTACACCTGTCCTAACTTAACTTAACCTAACCTGACCTAACTTAACCCGGAGAAATTAAAAAAATCAGCCTCCATAAAAGCAAAAATTCTGCCTCAGTCCACTTCTGCCTCAGATCGTTCTGCTCCATGTCACCGGTCCCTTATGGTGCCCATTCGCCAGTGTTTTAACAGTATAAAAAGTGGGAGAATAGTCGATATTTTGGTCGATCTTTTCAATCAGCAGGCATATGTGGATAGGCGAACTTCGGAGACGTTTATACACTCTAAACACGAAGTTCAGTTTGGAACACTATATTTTAACATGGGCTTAGATAGGAAATGTTCTTTCAAGAACATCAATGGAACACTTGGTGTTATTAGTCACACACTGAGTGTTACATTTCCAGCGATTTGAAACACTTAAGGTGTTCCAATGGAACACGTAAGGTGTTCCAAATAGCTCATGTGTTCCGAGAACACACCAAGTGTTCCATTGATGTTCTGAAAAGAACACTTCCTGTCTCAACCTATGTTAAAATATAGTGTTCCAAACTGAACTTCGAGTTTTGTGTGTAGGCAGTTATAAAGCCGCAGGTTAATGACAAGCAATATAGACGGACACCAACCAATCGGTTGACAACAAGCAGCAGGCGGTGAAGGTACGGGGGTCAGGTCAGGTTTGGTTAACTTTAATTGTGGGATGTTCCAAACTGAACTTCGAGTTTTGTGTGTAGGCAGTTATAAAGCCGCAGGTTAATGACAAGCAATATAGACGGACACCAACCAATCGGTTGACAACAAGCAGCAGGCGGTGAAGGTATGGGGGTCAGGTCAGGTTTGGTTAACTTTAATTGTGGGATGTTCCAAACTGAACTTCGAGTTTTGTGTGTAGGCAGTTATAAAGCCGCAGGTTAATGACAAGCAATATAGACGGACACCAACCAATCGGTTGACAACAAGCAGCAGGCGGTGAAGGTATGGGGGTCAGGTCAGGTTTGGTTAACTTTAATTGTGGGATGTTCCAAACTGAACTTCGAGTTTTGTGTGTAGGCAGTTATAAAGCCGCAGGTTAATGACAAGCAATATAGACGGACACCAACCAATCGGTTGACAACAAGCAGCAGGCGGTGAAGGTATGGGGGTCAGGTCAGGTTTGGTTAACTTTAATTGTGGGATGTTCCAAACTGAACTTCGAGTTTTGTGTGTAGGCAGTTATAAAGCCGCAGGTTAATGACAAGCAATATAGACGGACACCAACCAATCGGTTGACAACAAGCAGCAGGCGGTGAAGGTATGGGGGTCAGGTCAGGTTTGGTTAACTTTAATTGTGGGATGTTCCAAACTGAACTTCGAGTTTTGTGTGTAGGCAGTTATAAAGCCGCAGGTTAATGACAAGCAATATAGACGGACACCAACCAATCGGTTGACAACAAGCAGCAGGCGGTGAAGGTACGGGGGTCAGGTCAGGTTTGGTTAACTTTAATTGTGGGATGTTCCAAACTGAACTTCGAGTTTTGTGTGTAGGCAGTTATAAAGCCGCAGGTTAATGACAAGCAATATAGACGGACACCAACCAATCGGTTGACAACAAGCAGCAGGCGGTGAAGGTATGGGGGTCAGGTCAGGTTTGGTTAACTTTAATTGTGGGATGTTCCAAACTGAACTTCGAGTTTTGTGTGTAGGCAGTTATAAAGCCGCAGGTTAATGACAAGCAATATAGACGGACACCAACCAATCGGTTGACAACAAGCAGCAGGCGGTGAAGGTATGGGGGTCAGGTCAGGTTTGGTTAACTTTAATTGTGGGATGTTCCAAACTGAACTTCGAGTTTTGTGTGTAGGCAGTTATAAAGCCGCAGGTTAATGACAAGCAATATAGACGGACACCAACCAATCGGTTGACAACAAGCAGCAGGCGGTGAAGGTATGGGGGTCAGGTCAGGTTTGGTTAACTTTAATTGTGGGATGTTCCAAACTGAACTTCGAGTTTTGTGTGTAGGCAGTTATAAAGCCGCAGGTTAATGACAAGCAATATAGACGGACACCAACCAATCGGTTGACAACAAGCAGCAGGCGGTGAAGGTATGGGGGTCAGGTCAGGTTTGGTTAACTTTAATTGTGGGATGTTCCAAACTGAACTTCGAGTTTTGTGTGTAGGCAGTTATAAAGCCGCAGGTTAATGACAAGCAATATAGACGGACACCAACCAATCGGTTGACAACAAGCAGCAGGCGGTGAAGGTATGGGGGTCAGGTCAGGTTTGGTTAACTTTAATTGTGGGATGTTCCAAACTGAACTTCGAGTTTTGTGTGTAGGCAGTTATAAAGCCGCAGGTTAATGACAAGCAATATAGACGGACACCAACCAATCGGTTGACAACAAGCAGCAGGCGGTGAAGGTATGGGGGTCAGGTCAGGTTTGGTTAACTTTAATTGTGGGATGTTCCAAACTGAACTTCGAGTTTTGTGTGTAGGCAGTTATAAAGCCGCAGGTTAATGACAAGCAATATAGACGGACACCAACCAATCGGTTGACAACAAGCAGCAGGCGGTGAAGGTATGGGGGTCAGGTCAGGTTTGGTTAACTTTAATTGTGGGATGTTCCAAACTGAACTTCGAGTTTTGTGTGTAGGCAGTTATAAAGCCGCAGGTTAATGACAAGCAATATAGACGGACACCAACCAATCGGTTGACAACAAGCAGCAGGCGGTGAAGGTATGGGGGTCAGGTCAGGTTTGGTTAACTTTAATTGTGGGATGTTCCAAACTGAACTTCGAGTTTTGTGTGTAGGCAGTTATAAAGCCGCAGGTTAATGACAAGCAATATAGACGGACACCAACCAATCGGTTGACAACAAGCAGCAGGCGGTGAAGGTATGGGGGTCAGGTCAGGTTTGGTTAACTTTAATTGTGGGATGTTCCAAACTGAACTTCGAGTTTTGTGTGTAGGCAGTTATAAAGCCGCAGGTTAATGACAAGCAATATAGACGGACACCAACCAATCGGTTGACAACAAGCAGCAGGCGGTGAAGGTACGGGGGTCAGGTCAGGTTTGGTTAACTTTAATTGTGGGATGTTCCAAACTGAACTTCGAGTTTTGTGTGTAGGCAGTTATAAAGCCGCAGGTTAATGACAAGCAATATAGACGGACACCAACCAATCGGTTGACAACAAGCAGCAGGCGGTGAAGGTATGGGGGTCAGGTCAGGTTTGGTTAACTTTAATTGTGGGATGTTCCAAACTGAACTTCGAGTTTTGTGTGTAGGCAGTTATAAAGCCGCAGGTTAATGACAAGCAATATAGACGGACACCAACCAATCGGTTGACAACAAGCAGCAGGCGGTGAAGGTATGGGGGTCAGGTCAGGTTTGGTTAACTTTAATTGTGGGATGTTCCAAACTGAACTTCGAGTTTTGTGTGTAGGCAGTTATAAAGCCGCAGGTTAATGACAAGCAATATAGACGGACACCAACCAATCGGTTGACAACAAGCAGCAGGCGGTGAAGGTATGGGGGTCAGGTCAGGTTTGGTTAACTTTAATTGTGGGATGTTCCAAACTGAACTTCGAGTTTTGTGTGTAGGCAGTTATAAAGCCGCAGGTTAATGACAAGCAATATAGACGGACACCAACCAATCGGTTGACAACAAGCAGCAGGCGGTGAAGGTATGGGGGTCAGGTCAGGTTTGGTTAACTTTAATTGTGGGATGTTCCAAACTGAACTTCGAGTTTTGTGTGTAGGCAGTTATAAAGCCGCAGGTTAATGACAAGCAATATAGACGGACACCAACCAATCGGTTGACAACAAGCAGCAGGCGGTGAAGGTATGGGGGTCAGGTCAGGTTTGGTTAACTTTAATTGTGGGAAAAAAGGAAAGGCGAAATGAAAATCACGTCCCAGAAGTTGTTACACCAAATGTAGCTGCTACGTGTAATTGCAAAGATCTCCAGATATTTTGCTTCAACCGATATTGTCACTCACCACGGGCAATGTCTGCCTTCAGTTTTTTGCGTGAGGTCGGCACAATGTCGGCGCGAGGTCGGTATACAATCTTGGAACGAGGTCGGTACAATAATTCAGAAGACCACCCAATGGCAATGACAGGCAACGCGACAGCGGTTACACCCGCCTTGGCCATGACAATTCACTGCGAATGTATTCGAAAAAGCCGCGAATTGTGGTTTTCCGATCTAAAAAAGCGAAGCCCAATTAAAGCAACTTTTTCGTCCGTGAAATTCACAAATCACGCAAATCTTGTTAGCAAGAAATACGCATCTCACGGGCCCACTTGTCGACAAAAAATGAGCCAATGTTCGGATGGGAAGGGGGAAGGGGACCGCAGCAAGTCGCATGCAAAAGCACGTTGGGTCTATAGCGGGGGAATTTGTCAAGGAAATGTGGGCGAAACGAGTCAATAATCCATTTTAGGGGTCTGTGGGACCTTCATCCCCCTCATTACCATTTTGCGCCTGATTGAATGGAGCCTTATATCCGGTCAATCATTTCGGCTTGGCCAACTCTTTGTTATCTGCAAACATTCCCACAGACAGTTCAAATCGTTCGAAGTGTTTTCTCATATTGAGGGGTATTTTCTCTGATTGAGGGACTTACTT
>JASGXE010012894.1:0-12766 GCA_030068105.1 Sinentomon sp. SZTP_YWyxl
AAATAAATAAATAAATAAATAAATAAATAAATAAATAAATGTCTATCACCAGGCATAAATAAGCCAGAATAAGTATTTGAGAACAGATTTCACTAAAATGTTCGTGGGATAGGGTATTTCCAGGATAATTCGAAACTCCTGTTCCCACGATTATGCCGCATGCACATGTCCAAGTCTTTGGGGGACTTTCAAGCCAAAGAGTATGCCCGCCCGCCCAGGTTAAACTAACTGGTAAACACCAAAATCAGATCCCAGGCGTGTGTGATGCTGGCCAACCAAATTACCCCCGAATGAGAATAGCCCTTCAGAAATGTGTATTTATCATCGGTCGGCAACTTCACACCAGCTTAAGGGATGTTTGATTTTTTTTGAACTGTTGCAATAAACAAACTGCAAAGATGGAATCAACATAGTCCCTGATTGATCCCATCTCAGTGCTGCATTCCACGGCTTTGGAATTCAGATAGGAATTCGGAGGAATTCATTTTGCCAAGTCGGTTCATCAATTGTTGTTTTTATTGTGTCTATGGGGGAAAGACGATTGACTGTGAAAGGATTATTTTCGTATTTTTTGTTTCTGTATTATTTTCATCTTTATCCTCATGTGGAGTCCTAGTTGTACGAATAGCCTTTCCGACCTCTTTCTGGGCCCGTGGCTGGGTGTGAATAATTTACTATGGATTGACATGGATCTCGCGAGGCCTCCATCTCAACTCACATCCGAAAGGCAAATGGTCGTGCCACGACAACCTTTTGTACCACATGATACGAGTCCGCAGCGCTGAAACAAATCTGCCGTCAACAAGGATTGAACCGGAGTCCTTCGTATCACTAGTAAGCGTGCTATCTACAAGACCACAATGGTAGGACTACTTTCAAGGGACTAGGCGTTTTTCTAAGAGTCCTCCATCTGGCAACAGAGGACGCAGCCAACCAGTTAGAAAAAGCGAGTGTCTTCGAACCGGCAGTGGCCACAATCCGGCAAGGAAATTGAAAACCTGCTTTTACGAAATCAAATCCAGGGCAACGATATTTTGGACACCTTCACGCACGACTTAGAGGCAAGCAGTCTAGGTTTCGCCATTGGAACTCGTAAAACAAGGGTTTTCAGCTCCTTTATAGCACCCTGCATACGAGAATTTACGCTGGCTTTGAATCGTATCCGCATAAAGGTATTTCTGTATAATTCTATTCGCTGATTTTATAAAGGTTTTTGTCATTTACTATAGTTCAAATTACCTGGTCTTTGATTCCGTAGTAAGTCTAATAATTATGAGCAACGAAACACTTCAGCTCAGATGAAGAGTATAACATGTGAAACCTCTTCCACAATAGTTAATGCATTGGGCCTTTTAAGAAGCCATAGATGCACAGTGGGCGAAATGTCACGACCTTTCGACAAAGGACGCTTGTTCAATTGTTTCCAAAAGTGAGTTCCTCGCAGCCATGAAAGTGTACCTCGAGATACACATGCAGTCAAAAAACGGGGTGGTCCAAAAGTCTCTAGATTTAACGGACATTTCGCCACTATTTTGCCAGCTGCTTTTAACTTTGTGTGTAAACCTCTGCGCAGGGCAACTTTTCCTTTTCTATAGCCTTATGCTGAGTCTGACTACGCGCACATCGGTTTTTTCTGATGTAAAAGAGAGCAAACGCTTTTGCAAGTATATGGTAATAGAATATTGCGTTGCCAATGTTACATAGTCTCGTTTCGTGAAAAGAGCACCGCAAATCTACGGAGACAGTTAGCCCTGTTTGTCAGCCCATTTTCCATTCTTGTCAGCCCATTTTTCGCCACATTTTTAACTTTGTTTTTCGGCTCGAGAAATTTAACACTTTCTCTCGATCCACAAGAGCATCATGGCCAAGTTTGTTCGCAAGATACACACTTTCTTCCCATGCGCACGTTTCCTTGTTTTTTTTTATCGTCGTTTTGGACCGGTTGCGAAGTAAGTGTGTGTCCACACATTCGCGATTTTGTCGCGTTGCCGCGTCGTCGCGCGCGTAAAAGTTATCAGGTGCAACGACATTACCATGTGTGTAGTACGAATACACCTTGCAGTGCACAACACAAACGGCGATGTTGTCGCACCCGACAACTTTTACGCGCGCGACGACGCGGCAACGCGAAAAATCGCGAATGTGTGGACACGCTCTAAGCGGGTAAGTCTTTTCGAATATGACAAATTTCAGATCTCACCTTTTCATGAAATTTGAGATGGAACATGGAATTTAAGGAGCTCCAAATACTGCTGACGTATGTTGGTGTTGTCGGATGGCTGTTTTCAACTTGACCGAGCCTTAGTCGCGAATCTGTCTGTTCGACATAGCAGCGTTTGTGTGTATGTCCCCAAATTTTGGGTGAACAAGTCAATCCATGATGCAACCTTGTGGACGCCGCCGCATTCTGATGGATCTAAGTCCCGAAAATATAAAAGGAAAATTTTTGTTGACGTGATCATAGCCCAATCAACGTACATGTCCTAACCTAACCGAGCCTTGCCTATCCTATTCATCCTAACCTAACTTGTCCTGACCGACCTTCGGCGTCACGATAACAAAACGATCTGTGAAATCCGTGAGGAAAGGGATAACAAACCTAACCATAATCAAACCTTCACATCAAAGTTGGCTTTCGTCTGGAACGAGATTCGGCGGAATTTTTAGACGATAAAACAAATTGACGTTGCTCCGCGCATCCAAATCCTTCTCAGAGTTATATGTTTCTTTTGCAGATTCGATTTTATCGTCTGCTGAAACGAAACATGACAATCACTGGAGCACTCACGTCGTGAGAAACAATGTGCGGCTGAAATCCGACAATCACACATTTTTCAACCGAATCGGTCTAAATTTGGAATCTTCCTAATATTCGTGAATAGAAAGGTGGAAACATTTTTCTCCTAGATCACTTTGAGAAATGTAGAAATTTTATTTTATGCATCAACCTGACTGGATGACAGTCCCAATGTTAAAATGGCAATAATTTACATTTGGGATATTTGGAAAAAAACACAACTTGCATTTTCAGAAAGGCCACCCATGACTTGATATTTGAGTCATTTGATGGAAAAGTAGTATTTCTGCGCTATTTCAACTAAATCATCCATTTGGTGGATAAATCTATCATTTTTTCATGATCGCATTCCATTCTTTTATTTCCCACCGATTCCACACAATCCTTGCATTGGGTGTCCAAAATCGAGAGGCAAATTTGTTCCCACCTCCTGTTCGCTGGGCCCATGTTACACCAAACGGAGTTCTGGGGAAAAGGTTAAAAGTGAAATCCAAACAGGGATCTGTGAGCCAGCTGGCTTCCGTTTTGAACCCACCGCTCCGATAGGTTCCACCAAGAAAGGACCGCCTCCTGAATTCGAAAGGGAGTGGCTACTTCGAGCCGGCGTTTCTCCCGAAATAGAGACCCGTCGTGCGAAAATGGAGAAGAGGAAAAGTAGGCACCAACGCAGAGAACTACTATTTCAACATGTTTGTTTCCATGGCCAAAATTCAGCTCTCGGAGTTCCTGTTTTCCCTGGTCCGTGCGAGTAGTTTTCATCACCCGACTCTCGCCGTGAAGCGTCGTGAATTTTTTCGAGTTTCCTTCTTCCGCCGCTACTCTTCAAAAGGCGCTGCTACTCTGCACTTACGCAGTGTGAAAAGAAAAGCATTCACGGTTGATGATTGTTCTCCACATTGGTACCCAAATGCGTACAGTGGCGAGAAAATTAGTTGTGCCATTAGTGCATGCCGTTTTTCGATCTTTCACAGTAAACTGTGCAAACTCTGATGATTTCAGACTCAAAAATGGGATTTTGTTGCACGGAAATGTGCGTCAAATCAATGATTGGAGACCAACGTCGACGGATTGGAGGTTAACCCGAATATCCGAGAGTAACAACACCATATGTGGTACAATTAATTTTGTCGCCGCTGTACACCGCTGCCAACATTGATGCCTTTTTCAGTCCTTTTCTTATCAACAATCTTGTCTGATGATTGTAGCACCGAGCTAAAATATTTCTGACTTATGCCATCCCGCCATTTTGCGCAGTCGTGTGATGATAATGATGGGCTACGTGTGTGCAGTTGGCTCACACGTTTTCTTTTTTTATAGTTAGTTTCCTCCGTGTTTGTTCTGATCATGTCAAGTGATTGACTCTGAAAGGAGAAATTGGTCAGCCAATTTTTCTGTTTTTTTGCCCATTGTCTCCGCTCTTCCCTAAATCATGCCATATGATTGGCTTTAGGTTAAGTTATACGCATTTTGACGCATTTATACCATTTTGTTTAAATCTCTTCATGTGATTGGCTCAATATGGAGAAGTTGTTCAAAACTCTATGTTCTTTACTTGGCGCATTTCCTCCTCTTTGCAAAAATCATGTGTGAACTGAATGATTGCACGTTCAATTTGTCCTTTCGTTGAAGTGCACATCATTCTGCTCAGCCCATTCCCACCACATTCACATAGACTACCACCGTGACTGTGCCCACTATTTGGAGTGGTACAAATTTCGCCTGGTTTGGGCAGCGAAAGTAAACAAGCTCAGGAATCAGCTAAAGCCGCGTCAGAATGGACAGATTTTTTGCATCAGGCTTTTTAAGATCTTCTGTCCAAAACCGACAGTCACTTGCAACAGAACATTGGAGCATTGACCATTGCCTATTGTTGCAACTGCAAGTGTAAATCTGTTATGGACAGACAAACTAAAAAAGTCTGACGCAAAAATCTCTCCATTCTGACGCGGTTTGATATGGTGAATATAGACATCAGAAAAATATGCACATCAAGATGCAGTGGACAATAAATAAGCATCAAATAAGCATTGAAAAATCATAGACCAAGAATATCGTGAATAGAAGGCAGTGAACAGAGGAAATAACCAAGAAGTTGGGAAACACGTTGAGCTGGAAGGCAGTGAATAGAAAATGCACAAAGAAGGCAGTTAATAGGTCACAAACATACAACTCTGAACACAATGAACGGAAAAGGAATGTTATGATAAGGCAGTGAATAAACAGGGTGGACATCATAAATTTTGGAACAGCATTTGTTTATGAACTTTTGCCTGTTGCTAACGGGTCCTGAACAGGTTCTTTTTCTGGATCGTTTCCTCTTCTGACCAGCATCGTGCGTCAAATGGCAATGACCGTAAAAAAATAAAGCCGTGGTAAAAATTGTGCATTCGGCTTTTTGGCTGATGTGTGATTTCGAATAAACGGTTTGTAGCATTCGTGCATTTTTGCTTGAGTCATTTCGAGATATTGTTCCGCTGCGCTGTTGTTTCTTTTACAGTGTTCGACTGAAAGAGGAAGATGGAAAGTTGGTTATCCCCCGTGACAGACAAAACATATTTCAAGCATGATAAACAGGCGGTGAGGACAACCCAGGCCTTTTGAAAAACTTACCTCTTACGAAAACAACAAAAAGCTCTGAGTGACGGAAGCGTTGGAGTTGCAGCTCTTGAAATAAAAGGGGGAACGTGGAGTAAATCAGCTCCGTGAAAAATAAAGGGTTTTTGCTTTTCAGCAAGATTGTGGTGATATTCAGTGCAGCTTCATGTTTATGATGGGCACATTGAACCATACCATATTTATATTTATGATGGATACAATATTACCCATACCATCTTCATGTTTATGATGGATACCACATTGAACCATACTATATTTTCATGTTTATGATGGATACCATATTGAACCATACCATATTCGTGTTTATGATGGATACTATAAACCATATTCATATTTATGATGGATACTACATTGAATCATTCCGTATTATTCATATTTATGATGGATCCATATTGAACCATACCATATTCATATTAAAGATACCACATTAAACTATTCCATCTTGTTCATATTCATGATGGATACCATATTGCACCATACCATATTATTCATGTTTATGATGGATACCATATTGAACCATACCATGTTCATATTTATGATGGATACATATTGAACACAGAACAGCCAAAATTGTCAAAAGTTCAAATAGCATTTCAACAGCTTTTTATTTCGTACTGTCAGGGAGTGGAATGCACTCTTGCCTTCTTCTCCCTTTCTTCAATCATTGCCGTTTTTCCAATGACTGTGGGATTATGTCTCAACATAACTTAGAAATGGTTGATACAATGCAGACCGGCCTCATTTCACCCATTCCTTTTAGCCCGGTTAGGCCAATTCGATATTCTTTGGTTGATTGTTCTTGTTTTCATTGTGTTTAGCTGGTGTTTGTTTTATTTTTATGACGTTCAATTATTGGTTGTTGAGATTTTTGATAAATAATAACAAAAATGGTTTCTTTCGAAGGTCTGTGTAAATGCGTCAAAATGTGTAAATTCGTACTGTTTTTAAATAAAAAGGTGCAAAAACAAGGGTATTCAATTATCCTTGTGTCCAAATAAAAGAAACAGAACAGGACAATTAAGCAATGATATGCGTTGCAACGTTCTGAGAAAATAAAAAGGATGCAATGTGACAGTTGCTGTTTAGTGCGCCTGATGCAGGTCTTTATGTTCGAAATGTGCATAAGCGCCTGCAAAAAATAAAGGGTATGCAACATGCGAAATTTGTTGTGATGTGTATTGCAGCTCTTGGATCGAAAGGGTATAAAGCGGTGTTTGTGAGCCCCCGCAAAAATGGCAGGCAGAGGCAGCATGTCAATTTTAGGATTACGTGTGGTGTTGGCTTTTGAATTGAAATGTGTGAAGCCTTGGCCACTGATATTTCCGCCCTTCACTCTTTTATGCGTGAACCTGTTCTTTTTGAGAGTTCTTTTGGGTTCTAAAGAGAGTCTCCTTAGCTGCCGGCAAACCAAGAACCCTTCTTCCTTTTGAAATCTATTTTTGCTGCAACGGGAAAGTATTTCTGCAGCAATTGTCAAGCAAGTGAGAATGGGATTTTGCTAAAGGTGAGCAGTGAATGCAGAATTGACCTTATTGCGTTCTGCCACGACTGTTTGTCGCAGTTTTCAAAACTTTAGGTATGTGTTACAAATTCCGATCATACACGGCGCACCCCCTGCAAATCATATGGTCTGGTCAGAGAGGTTAAAAACATCCAAGATGCCATAATAGACTGAAACGTCTGGGAAAGACCATTAAACTTGGAGGATGGCAGGATTACAGGCAGTCCCAGTTATTAAGGCCGAAATTGTTTAATATTTTCACATCCCTGACACTTTGAGGCAATAATTATTATAATTATTTCAATCTGATCAATAAGTATGACACGTCAAATGGTAAAGCAAACAAAAAACGTCAGCATGGGTAAAGCAAGGAAGTTAAAATGACACAATAAAGACGAAAAGAAGTCGGAGAGCTGACGGTGTTCACATGATTGAACGTGGGGAGTTCAACTCCGGACCAAGGCCAATCCGAGGTCGCGCAGTAAATTTTAGCAATCGACTTCAGTGTAAAAAAAATTCACTCCGCAGCCCCGGACCAACCCCAATCCGGAGCCGAACACCTCACGGTGAGAGATTGAGATTAAAAGAGATAGAACGACCGGAAGCCAGCCTATTTGAAATTATGAACAAAGAGATAGGAGAGGGCGTTCTATTCACGGGCAGTACGCGGGAAAAAAACTATGACAGTAGGGATTGAACCTAATTAGAGGGACGCGAACATAAAAATTGAAATGAGTACGCCGGGTTTCAAGCCTTGAAAAGGAATCTGGAATTTGTAGAGAAGAAGAAGACAAATGCGTGAAAAGAAGACCAAACGCCTCGATTTCCTCCTTTCACACAGTTGATCAAGACCCAGCTGCTCGAACAGTGTGGAGACACTTGTTTCTCGACTTAATTAGAATGTAATCATTGGAGCAGCTAAACGTTGCGCACACTCTAAGGCCGTTATTTGGGACGCTAAATTGGGTCCCAGACTTCGCAGGCACATTCTAGCAACGGCAAAACAAGGGTTTGGTATGCAAGTAACTTGGCCTGGCTGGAAGCACCGCGAAGGTTCCCGTAATGTAGCCGAGCATTTGCCTACGACAAGGTCAATGTGTGGAGCCCAGGAAAGCGTACTGTCAATGTGAATACCGAGGTACTTTATCAGAGAACACGGTGAAATAGATTTGTCGGACAAAATGTATTTAATAGACTGAGATGAGGAGGCACGTCGATGAAACTCAATGCAGTTGCATTGAGTTTCATCTATGTTATGAGGCTATGTTATGTTATGAAGCAAGCATGATGAGCAACACAAAAGTGTGAAATAGGTTCACTCTTATCAGATTTTTGAGCCCGGCTTGCTTCAAGATTTGCTTAAAGCAAGCAAACAAGTAAAAGGCCCGACATATATGGCCATTACGACGTAGTTTGCATTTGAACTTACGAGTCTGTGTACCTGTGTTTGTATTTCAGCATGAATTGTGTAAATCGGTTGGTTCTAGCCTGTTACTGTTTCAAATTGATTCAACATTATTTGCGAACTTTTGTAGCACCCTTTACTCCGATCCATGACCACTGTATGTTGGTGAATTGTCTTGTCCATTCACATTTTAGTTGAGTGACCAGATATCATCCCATTTAACCACCCTTGTTAAAAATAAGGTCCAGACATATGAAAAGCAGTTGGAACTTTCCGAATTTATGAACAGAATTGGTTTCTGTGAATTGAACCACCATGTGGGTGAGCTTCGACAGGTATGTACCAGAGCACACACGAGCACCAGTGTGGAGGTGAGCGCCTTTCATTTGGAGATCACTCGTTGTCGTACGAGCACCAGTGTGGAGGTGAGCGCCTTTCATTTGGAGATCACTCGTTGTCGTTATACAGATTGTCCCAAAATTTAATTATACACTTTGTATTTTCTCTAATGTCCCGGCGAAAATGGTTCGATATGGCCCCCATATCGTTCTTTATAGAGCTCGAGGCGTGTAACGAAGTTGTCGAAAGTTTGGCGCAGTTTGTCTTGGTCTATTGCGGCCACATCAGCTGTGATTCGTTGGCGTAATTGGTTGAGGTCGGCAGGCCGTGGTGAGTAATCTTGCGTTTTATGCTGCCCCGGAGGAAGAAATCACAAGGGTTTAGATCCGGAGATCTCGGTGCCCATTCCATGAAACCTCGTCTCCCAATCCAGCGGTTAGGAAACACCTGGTCAAGCCATTGCCTGACATTAAGTGCGAAATGGGGCGGTGCGCCATCCTGCGTAAACCAAATTTGGTGTTGCAGATTTGCGGCTTCAAGTGCAGGCATCATGAAATTCTGCAACAGCAGGTAATTGGCCTGATTTACAGTTGAGTGCGTCAAAAAAGTGGGGATAATAGGTACTGGAATATCCAGCAGACTATTTTCCGACGTTGCTCATTGCTGCATCTGAGCGCAAAGGGATGGTCCATGAGTAAAAAAATTCTATTTGTTGCCATCAATCCATTTCCTGACATTACAATCGGAATATCCCCTGCCCAAAAGATACATGAGTGCAATATGCATTTTCGAAAGTCATTTTGTTAGGTCATTCCAAAAATTCAAAGGTCATTATGTAATTAACATTTGCTACAAGCGGTCAAATACATAAATTTGAAAATCAAACAAGGCCGAACAGGTGGAATATTGTTTGACCAATGGCGGACCTCCTGCAAGAGCAATTTGTTTATTTGAGTTGGTCTCTGCAAATCAAGTTGGTCTCTGCACATCAATTCAGTTGTAAACAGAGCACGCAAGGCCAAGGGATGTCCGCAAAGTACCAGAGAACTTACTAATTTTGCATTTGTCAGACCGTAGCTTGAATATGCAACGGCCGTTTGGGACCCTTACCTTGCTGCTGACTTGTGCTCACTAGAAAAATACAGCGTTTGGGAGCTCGTTATGACTTGAAAATATGCTCGCTAATGCAGTGTGTATGAAATGATTTCAAAATTAAACTGAACTCCACCACATATCAGAAGACAAATCAGCAGGATAATTTGCCTGTTCAAAGTGGTTTCTAAGATCGGTGGTTGGAGTAAATTGTTGCCATCAATTCTGAGACCCACGTACATTTTTCGGCATGACCACCAATTCAAAATAAGGACTCGTCCATGACCTAGTACCAATGTACCTACAGAAATACTCATTTCTTCAGCCAACGATTTCTGACTGGAATTCTATTTCCGGCAAAATGTTTGAAACCCAAATTTCTATCAATCTGCTGAAAGCATGTCTTAGTGCATACACGTACTTTGAGAGCTCCATTAGAGCTCGATTAGGTCTTGCAGGGTTCCCTTTCACAGTTTTACAGTTCAATTCTACGTTTGTACGTGTCCTTTTTCTGTTTTTTGGGTTGTATTGGAATGTTGCCCGTTTAATGCGTTGACTTTTTATCATATTCTGTTTCAATTTCTGTGATGTCCGCTCACGTATATATTAAACGGAGCCAAGCTCTTCAATAGTTCAATTCAATTCAATTAAGTCCCAGACAGAGAGTTCTCTGAGTATCTGTAAGCCAATCTTAAAAAAGACAATATTTTTCGTTCGGACAGAAAGCATATCGTTTCAAAATCAAATTTCAAAATGTGCTTTGCAGTCAATAATGTCTGGATAACAAAGCTGCTGCTACATGAATGGTTTCATAAACACTCTGTGACCACCCAAATTGATAAATTGATACCGTCACCAGTGGCTCCAGCACATTTTTTCCCAATCCACTTCCGCATGCGCGTCTCTGATTGGTTGATGGGAATTCCAGCCAATTTCGACATCCAATTTTCAAAACCTAACTTAACCAAACCTAACCTGACCTAACCTAACCTAACCTGACCTAACCTAACCCTTTTGCGACCCTAGAAAGAGTTGCGAAGCGGTGGCAAACATGCCAAATGGCAAAAAGCGGTGGCAAGGCAAAAATCCGAAAATTGATGACGTCACAAATTCAGACGACGGGATTGGCTGTTGCGATGCTGCTGTCCGCGGAAGTGGATTGGAAAAAAAATTATGCGTGGCTTCACCGGATTCTAGTTCTTGGAATGATGACGTCAGTGTGAATGTTCTTGCTCTCGCACTTAGAATAGATTGTCTGAACCGGGCCTTTCAAGAATGTGCCATAAGGGAGTTTATTCTGACTTCTCAAGCACCAAATTCCCGCACAATTTTTTTTTCCAATCCACTTCCGCGGACAGCAGCATCGCAACAGCCAATCACGTCGTCTCAATTTGTGACGTCATCAATTTTCGCATTTTTGCCTTGCCACCACTTTTTGCCATTTGGCGTGTTTGCCACCGCTTCGCAACTCTTTCTAGGGTCGCAATAGGGTAAGGTTAGGTCAGCTTAGGTTAGGTAGGTCAGGTTAGGTTTGGTTAAGTTAGGTTTTGAAAATTGGATGTTGATATTGGCTGGAATTCCCAACAGCCAATCAGAGACGCGCATGCGGAAGTGGATTGAGGAAAAAAATATGCCAAATTCCCAATCTCGCGAGCGTCGCTAAATGCATTCGTTTATGAAATGCGCTTTGAGGTTCAAATCGATTAGGAATTGCATTGCCCAGTGCCGAAGAAGTCAAAAAAACTTTTTTACAGGTTCAGAATTTGACATTACCGCACAGTTCTATCTGCACGGTGCGATTTTCTTGAGTAAAATTTGCGACACATTTAGATTCGAATCTGTGGTTTATTGAACAAATATATTTTCAAGATTTCCTGTAACGTTTTCTCTTTTTAGTTTTTGTCACCTTGAGTTATATGCACAGTTTCTCAGCGTCGCAAGTTTCAAGCATGCGGTCTAGATAAAATGATGTGACCAATATTTTGCACTTTGTTTTCAACCACGTGTTTTAGCTTCTTTCCGTGGGGAGTTCAAGTCGAGGTTTAATTTGCGCCGAGGCGTAAATGTGGTCCCCTGCCCCACCGCTTCAGAGAAATGTGAGGCAGGGGGTCAAATGTGTCAAACGTGTCAAACGTGTCAAACGTGTCAAACGTCTCATGAAAGGGAAACACATTTGGTCTTGCTCTCATCTTTGTAATTTGTCTGCCCCATTTCTCGTTCCTGTTTTTCCTGTTTTTTGACGTTTCTTATTTTTTTGTGCAAAAGTGTTATTGTTATGTATGATAGTGGGGAAACCCCCACAAAATACAGTCATTCAATCAAAATCAAAAATCTATTCCTCGGCGCAATTTAATCCCGACTTGAACTCCCCACGGTTTGTGTCGTGTTTCGGACAAATGCAAAATTCACCTGCTTTTTGGTGATTATCTCACTAGACAGATGCACCTGAAGCTTTTAAAGTTGTGTTTTTTGTAATTGTTACAATAATGTTTTTTTGTATTGTTACTGTGTAGTTTTAACTTGCAAATTGAATTTATTTGGATCACCACATCATCAGGTAGTGCTGGTTCCTGCTTAACCAGTACACTTCAGACGCAGTTCAAGCAAGCCCATAAAACAACTCTCCGGGGGAGCATTTTTAAAATGCAGAAAATCCTGGGCAAGGCGAAACCCTTAAATATTCATGGGGAATCCATTTTGTGTTTTTCTTACTTGCACTTTTTCAGTGAGCTGCTTCCAAGGCTGTGCATCAATTTATGGGTGTTGTCAGGTGATTTTCAATTTCTGCAGCGTAGAGTTTTGCACAAATCTAACTGTCTAAAAAAAAATCGCCACTGAACCGAATTCTATGTTGGACACAGTTGACATCAAGCCCGGGTGAATAGTTAGAAATGTTCTGTTTTGAAGAAGGCTATGTTCGGGAAGTTGACGTCCCACCCTTTGTGCGAAAACGTTCCAGACTTAACTCGTGGTGCGGCCTAAGTGCAGTTAATTGCCCTGTCTTTGGATGATTCGT
>JASGXE010012895.1:0-13605 GCA_030068105.1 Sinentomon sp. SZTP_YWyxl
AGTGTTGCATTTTGAAATCAGTGTTGCATTTTGGAATCAGCGCTGCATTGTGGCAGCAGTGTTGCATTTCTAAAAATGTTGCCTTTGGGAAATATAGTGTTGCATTTTGGATACAATGTTGCATTTAGGAAACAACACATCAGCAGACGATGAACAATGAATTGTTTTATTCATGAAAAACATCGAACAGAGAACAAGAAGGATGATTAGTAAATGGTGAGTCATGGCCATTGGCCATTGGCCAACGGTCATCATGAGTAAAAAAGCACCGATTAGAAATATGGTTAAAAGACTTGTGAACACACGAGATAGGACATGAACAATAATGCTTTCTGATGAATTTCACGGCAGCAAGACCTTCCCGACATGTTCCTACAAAAACAGCCGAAAGATTTCCCACCAAATTTTTTGCCGACCATTTTACGATGTTGCAAACTTTATTTTTGAAATTCTAAATTAGAGAAGTGTGGGCAATAACGGTAATGCAATATTTCACAGACCAAAAGGTTGAGATAAAAGGTCGAAAGATCGTAACACATACAGGGTTTCCCAAAAGTCATTTGACAACCCCTGCTATTTGCTAGTTTTCAATCATCTCTTGTGGGGCTATTTCTACAGATTTCAGGTTCAGATTGGGCACCCTACCTGCAGCAGGTGTTATCCATTTGAATTGGAACAAACTCCACTCCAAGCATCCAGAGTTGCTTCAAAACTGCAATGCACTTTTCTGGGGTTGTCAAGTGACTTTTGCGAAACACCTTATATCGCCAAGCTAGACTCCCTAATAGCATTTGGATATTGCCTCTAAACAGTCTCTAAGAAATTTGAAGACCTTTGAGTGAAAAAATGCTCCATGCTTTTAAAGCTGCTCTTAAACCGAAAGGTTTTTAAGCTTTTGAAGCTCCAAAAGCTTTTCTTGATTTAGACAGACGGTTTGCGATGCAAAAAATCCGTCTATTCTGACATGGATGATTTAGGCACCCAGGCTGAACCCATTGCCACGTCCAGTCCTCAATGTCAGGTGTTCCAGCATTTTTCAGCCAAGCGGCATCATGGCCAATGGGCGGAAAAAGAGCCACACTCAGCTCAAGAATTTGGTGGTGGCGTAGGTAGGGGGGGCGGGGGGGCGGGGGGGGCGGCCGCCCCCCCAAACACAACTGGCAATGTGTAGATTAATGCCTTTGAAACTGAAATTGAAAAGAAAAAATCGAGATTTTGACATTTTCTCAACTTTTCATTTTTTTTTCGCTGTGTGGACCTGAAAATGGAGCAGGTAGATATTTACTTTGCATCAAGACTAATGAATTCCGCCAGTGGCGCACCTGAGGTGGCAGGAGGTGAGAACCCCCAGAGCACAGATCAGTGCGAAAAAGTCTGTGGGAGGCCCAGGGAGTGATTTTCAGGAACCTGAAATTCACTAATTGCTTTGGACCTTGGGGGGCTCCGCCCCCAAACCCCCTGCCAGGGGCTCTGCCCCCTGGACCCCCGCTGGGGGGCAGCAGCCCCCCCAGATCCCCCACAATTGGGGGCTGGCGCCCCCCAAACCCCTCGCTCATTCGCCTCTCCGCCCTCCCCTTGCCAAAATCCTGCCTACGCCACTGGCCCCAAAGGTTGAAAACGAAACAGAAAAAGACCCAGAGAAAGCTGGTGCAGTGGAACACAATAACCACTGTATACAAATTCACCACGTACGAAATACACCACGCAAGCACTGCTGGATTCCAGTCCGGTGACTGAAACAGAACGGATTGAGAGAGAAGAGTGGACTGAGGCAGACGTGCGGACTGAGGCAGACGTGGACTGAGGCAAAAGTAGACTGGGGCAGAACTGGACTGGAGCCGAAGTGGATTGGGGTAGAATGGACTCTAGCAGAAGTTGACTGGGATAGAACGGGCTGAGGCAGGAGTGGACTGAGGCAGAAGAGGCAGAAGTGGACTGAGGCAGAAACTGAGGTAGAAGGGGACTGCAGCAGAAGTGGACTGGGGCAGAAGTGGACTATGCGTGTTGCACGATGAGGCTGAAGTGGGCTGAGGCAGAAGTGGACTGAGGCAGAAGTGGACTGAGGCACAGAAGTGGACAGAGGCCGACAAAAAATTCTGCCTCAGTCCATCAGTCCTATCTTTGACTATACGTGTATATGACTCATAGTCCGCCGATCCGTGTATTTCAATGGATTAATACATGATGTATACAGTTCGGTCCCGAAAAGCTAAAACAGACAAAAATAGCATGAAACAGTAAAAAAAGAAGTCAACGAACAAAACAATAATTATCAAATCTTAAAACACAATCCTCTACACAATACCAGGTACATTTATTTCTTGTCGGTCCTCAGAATCACAAAAAAAACCAAATCATGAAAAATAAGCTGCCGCATGAGATGGTCTATGCGCCATTTTTTCACCCTCACTCCAAAATGTGCACGAAAGATGTGAAGACGATATTAAATAGGTGGTTGTGCACCTGCCTAAAATGCATTATGCACGATAAATCATAAATGCACAACCCATCAATACAATATCGGCCGTATGCACCAAAGCCACTAACCCTAACCCTAAGCTTGAGAAAAGTCAATTCCATGTTCAGATGCACCTTTCTCAACGATGGAAAACGAATACTGCTGTGCATAGAAATCAAATTTTCCAACAGTTCTATACATTAAATTTTTGTGTTTGTTGGAAAATTTGATTTCTATTCACACCAGTGTTCCTTTTCCATCGCTGAGAAAGGTGCATCTGAACGACTGAACATGGAATTGACTTTTTTCAAGCTTAGGGTTTGGGTTACGGTTAGTGTATCTCCCTCATATTGGATAGGATCTTCGCTGAACCAAGACACACCTTGATTGACGGTGTGTCTTGCCTGAACACAGCCTGAAAAACCAGCAGGATATCTTTTTGCCAGGAAAATAGCTGCATGTTAACTTTCCATATCTCTGTCTGAGTCAGGCAATAATCGTGGTGTTTTTGTTGAACGCTACAGCAGATATGACAAGCTTTTACAACTCTCAAATTGCAACATACTATACTTTGCAACAAAATAAATTATCACACACAATTTACAAAACATAACATTTTTTACAAGTATTACAGAGACCAACAACAATTCCAACAAACAGATCATGGACACAGTTTCATATAGGAACTATATAATCATAATTGTGCCCAGTGCATTCATGAGGAAAACTCAGTGGATTCAGGCGTGCAGCCCAGTGCATTCGCAGGTGGGTAGCCCAGTGCATTCAGTTAGAAAGCCCAGGGATTTAACATATGGCCAACCCAGTGCATTCAGAGGGCAGCCCAGTGCATTCAGGTGGGTAGTCCAGTGCATTCAGATGGGCAACCCAGTGCATTCAGAGGGCAGCCCAGTGCATTTAGAGGGCAGCCCAGTGCATTCAGGTGGACAGTCCAGTGCATTCAGGTGGGCAGCCCAGTGCATTCAGGTGGACAGCCCAGTGTATTCAGGTGGACAGCCCAGTGCATTCATGTGGGCACCTCAGTGCATTCAGGTGGGTAGCCCAGTGCATTCATGTGGGCAGGCCAGTGCATTCTTGTGGGCAGCCCAGTGCATTTGGATGGCAGACCAGTGCAATAAATGGGAGCCCAGTGCATTCAGGTGGGTGCCCTGTGCATTCAGGTGGGCAGCCCAGTGTATTCAGGTGGACAGCCCAGTGCATTCATGTGGGCAGGCCAGTGCATTCATGTGGGCAGCCCAGTGCATTCGGATGGCAGACCAGTGCAATAAATGGGAGCCCAGTGCATTCAGGTGGGTGCCCTGTGCATTCAGGTGGGCAGCCCAGTGTATTCAGGTGGACAGCCCAGTGCATTCATGTGGGCAGGCCAGTGCATTCATGTGGGCAGCCCAGTGCATTCAGATGGCAGACCAGTGCAATAAATGGGAGCCCAGTGCATTCAGGTGGGTGCCCTGTGCATTCAGGTGGGCAGCCCAGTGCATTCAGGTGGACAGCCCAGTGCATTCATGTGGGCAGGCCAGTGCATTCATGTGGGCAGCCCAGTGCATTCAGATGGCAGACCAGTGCAATAAATGGGAGCCCAGTGCATTCAGGTGGGTGCCCTGTGCATTCAGGTGGGCAGCCCTTTGCATTCGAATGGCACAGTGCATTCAAATGGGAGGTGGGCAGACCTGTGCATTCAAAGGGGGGCCCATTGCATTCAGGTGGGCAGCCCAGTGCATTCAAATGGGAGCCCAGTGCATTCAGGTGGGTAGCCCAGTGCATTAAGATGGCAGCCGGCCGGGCCACTCAAGTGGGCCTATGCATTCAGATCGGCACCCCATTGCATTCAGGTGGGCACCCCAGTGCATTCGGATGGCAGCCCAGTGCATTCAAATGGGAGTCCAGTGCATTAAAGTGGGCCGCCCATTGCATTCTGATGGGCAGCCCAGTCAGATGGGACATATCTTCCTGGGTTCTTCTCAGGCAAATTCAGTGGCCAGACAACAAGATCCACACCAGCTGACCACCGCCACGGCTATCTATTATAAATCTCTGACCAACAAAGGGAAACAGCTATGCCTAATCACGACAACATATAAATGCCCAGCTATATAGAACAATGAAACCAAGACAGCATCACCATCTGGCCTCAACAAATAAATGTTTTTAATCTGATGAAAAAAATGAAACATGAAAATGGCAGGTGATGAAGGAAACAACCACGATGTGAAATATTTACAGCGAAATGTACAAAATTAAATTTACATCAATTTACATCTAATTAGCCATTATGCTAATGGAAATCATACAAAAGATGTGTGTCATTTCGTGAACAGATTCTTGCTTCAAACTTGTCCCTCACTCTTCTCTTGAACGGATGTGATGAGAAGAAAAACGGATATGAAAGAACACTGATGTGCAGATCTTGTGTGGATGTGCAAAACATAGATGTGCAAAGCTGCCAAAAAGAAGCCCACATGTGCAAAACTTCGGCAAACAACATCCTTACGGGGGAACCCTTTTTACAGGTAAAAATTCGCAGAAAACCATTTTACACTGATAAAAATATCTAAAAACAATAAAAAGCGTCTTCAATAGCCTCTGCGGTTGTGTTTAATGACTCGACATAGACGTTTGACTTCACAAATACTTGACGCCTGCTGACTTGACCTTTGACCTTTGGTCAGATCCGGTTTCAAATCACTTGCTTGCAGGATGGACGAAGCGAGAATGCTCCCACGAAACATGATGGCGCTTTGTTGGCGCGTGAGAATCAACAAAGACAGTCAACACTTAAGTCGCTGCTTGCTTAAGAGTTAAGGGCGCGTCCTTCGCCCTTCAACTGTAGTACTTCCGTAAGGATTGCATCCTTAAGTTCTTCCCCCGACGACTTTTTCGCCTGATCTTCCGGCTGCTACTGCTGTTTGGGGATCGGTTCCCCAAATCGGACTTGCCCCCAGCGTCGGTGCACTTCGGACAGCAGTCGTTCGCCGTCTGGATCATTGCGGCGCAGTATAACTTCGGACACTTCTCCCTCCTGCACACCACTCTGCTGTCCTTTATTTGGAGAGAGAGAAAGCAAGGAATAGAAGATGAAGAGATTTGGTCAAGAAATTGACAGTTATTTTGTTTGGTGCCGTTGCGTTTTGCCACTTTCGGTGGCAAAATTGCCACCGAGTTGTTTTATTTTGAATTGTGTTTTGAATTCGTGTTTTATTCATTTGTTTATTCATTTTTTGTTTTTTCCCTTGCTGATGTGATAACTCTGCCATGTCAAATTTTCGCCCTTTTCTCCCTTTTCACAATCTTTTTAGTTGCTTTTTTTCCTCCACCAAACATTCTATTTGCAAGCTCCTAAAATGACGTTTAGCCGTCACAATATAGTAAATCGCAAATATTTTTTTCGTATTTTTTTGTATATTTTTTTATACTTTTTATTAATTTTTTTTTGCATATATTCCATATCTTTTTTGCATATTATAAACAAATTTTTGCTGCGTGCAGAGTCTGTGAAGTTCCGTCTCCCCTTAGAGAAGCACCATGCCTGCCAGAACGCAGCCGTGTCTTATTGCAAGAGATTATTTTGCAACATTTTATTGACGCTTTTTTCTGCACTTTTGTGACGAAAGTTTTGCAGAAAGTTCGCGGAAAGTTTTTTGGAAGGTTTTGCAGCATTTTCAACAGTGCGGCGTTACAAGTCAGAAAAACAAAAAATTCGGACGCAGAACACGAAATCCTCTTGAAATCAGCGGAAATTTGGATTTTTTCAAAAGAGAGAATTTTTCAAGAAAGAACATTTTAAAAAATAGACAAAAAAATTTCCAGCAATCGCACAAAGAGGTGAAAAAATAATTAAACTGGGCATCAAGTCACATCTGTTGATCACAGCGAAAAATATTGAAGAGGCCGCTCAGTTCAAGTAAGTAAGTAATACTTTAGAGCAGCGGTCGGCAACCTGGGGTCCGCGGACCCCAAGGGGTCCACAGGAAAAGGCCCTGGGGTCCACGAAGGGCCTTGGTCTTTCAAAAAAAAATGTCCCAAACGGTTTTCGCTCGGGGACGGTGTGCCATGCAGGCGAAACAAGTTGCGAACCCTCCCTTTGCCTTTTTGCCTTCGCTGCCATTAATCAACTTGGCGTGTTTGTGAGTATACGAACTGGGGAGATTGTGAGCACAATTATTGGATGGCGAACGGCGGCATTGGGATAATTATGATTCGGCTTGTACTGACATCTCTGTTGTCAGAGGCAACTATGGTAGTTTATGGTTGGCCCAAAGCTGTGTATTTATACACAGCTTTGGGTTGGCCATGACGCATGGGCATAGGCTTAATTTGCAGATCTTCCCCCTTGAGATAATTTTTCTCGACTTTTGGAGGGTGGATGGTCCGCAGCTAAGGGGTTTCGCGGTTATGGGGTCCATCAGAATCAAAAGGTTGCCGACCGCTGCTTTAGAGTAAGTTTTTCCTCAATCGAACTTAAAGGGACTTACTTTGCAGTTGCACTTGACACACTTCATCTCGCCAAACGGCTGAATTCTTGGATTCCACAAGTCACCGTTCGACCTGAGGTCACCCCTGAATTTGCAGCCTCCAGCCGACAGTATGTCTTCCTCGGAGGGTTTCTTGAGGGTGTGAACGACTCCTTGGTCGTAGTACAGATCAGTGCCAGCCCCAGAAACGACCTTTGGAACTGTCGGGAGGATGTTTGGAGGGAGCTCCTTTTTGACGACAGCAGCTGGAGGGCATTCTTTGCAGCAGGCTTCGGGGTCGGCCGCCCTAACGGCGTCCTTCTCTGAGCAGGATAGCGGTGGACATACGACCTTGTTGCACTGAACTTTCAAGTCTGTTGCCTGATGTCAGGATGGAAAATAAAACGGAGGCAATAGAAACGGATTATCAATCGGTATGCGATGTCTGACGCCACATCTGAGAACGACTTTCGCGCATGTCATCAGTGAAGGGGGAAGCGAAATCAAATGGCGCTTTTGAATGCGCCACAGCAAAATTCCGCTCGAAATGTTGGAATTAAGGCGCGGATTGACACATATAAACCAACCTAACCCGCAAGCTAACCGAATCAAAACTTAACCAAACCCTAATTTAACTAAAACATATCCAAACCCCCTGTTTCCTAACCAAGCCCCCATTTCGTCTATGACTATAGATTCGGTGGAATTTTTAGACGTTTAAAAATTAGACGTTATTCAGCGTTCTAAAACCTTTTCGTTCCAAAGTTTTTCTTGAAAAACAAGTGATATTCGGAGAAAATTTAAACAAATTGTTGGAGTTTGAAAATTTCTTCTCAACAGCCATTCGTTTTTATGATGTTGTAACCACAACATGCATGTCTAAAAATTTTTCTTCCCTTCGATAACCGACTTAAGCTCCGAGAAGGTATTTTCTAGAAACGCTTAAACTTACTCAAGCTCCGAGAAGGTATTTTCTAGAAACGCTTAAACTTACTCAAGCTCCGAGAAGGTCTTTTCTAGAAACGCTTAAACTTACTGAAGCTCAGAGGTCTTTTCTAGAAACGCTTACCTTACTGAAGCTTAGAGAAGCTCTTTTTTGGAAACGCTTAAACTTAAACTTACGTTGCAGGCGCATATGGCGCACTTGCTGAAGCCAAACGGTGGTATGTAAGGATGCCAGGTGGAACCGGCCGGGTGGTACTGACTATCACCGTCGAAGTAGCACGACTGAGAGTTAGCGCTGTTAGAGCCAAGACTAGCAGCACCGCCGCCGCCACCCAAGGAAGCCGCCGGAACCGCCGAGGACAGAGCACCCGCGCCTGCGCCAGCACCGACCGCCACACTGCGATTCAGATCGGACAGTGAAGGAACTGAAATGATAAGTTGAAAACAATGCTGCAGTTTTAGGATTCATGATCGCAGAAGTTTGGTACCCGTTCGGGCACCATCTAAGGGGAGGTAGAAGCCCCTTAAAATTTAAATGGTGCTGCAAACCACGTCTGTCTGGCAGTCCGAAGCCTGCAAGCGACCCTGTGGCGTGAGTTGAGGCCGGCAATTACCATCTAAATTTTTGGGGCTTCTTCCTCACCTAGCGGACTATTTTGTAGTGGGGTGCAGTTTGACGACCTACTGAAAACGCGAAAAAATCTGCAGGGGAAATGACATGCACAAAAAGTTGTTGGATGTTTCGGGGCGTCCGGTGACAGGGACAGATTGACTGACGCAGATTTGGGCTGATGTAGAATTTTTAAGAAGAAGAAGAAAGCTGCCTTATTCAAGTAATGCAAACAATAAATACAGAGAAACTCGATGGGAATCCGGGACAAGTCTGATGAGGATTCCCTTATTGTTCTAAAAACAAATTTATTGCAAGATACAGAAACAATAAAAATGCAAACCAAATGTCAAATGCGGTAATTTTTGAACTCTCATACAATCAAAATAAATTGTGAAGTTCCTAACATGTCAACAATCATTTTCCATTTCTGAAGCGGATTTTTTTTTATTTCCCGGGTAAGGTTAGGTTAGGATAGGATAGAGGACAGGCACAACCTACCTCGCTCTGCATTCCTCGTCTCCCGACTCGTTTCGGGGTTGTCTTCCATTTTTTCGGGCAGCTTGGTTTCTACGTTAAGTCTTGGGTTCGCGGGTTTACAGCTCAACCTGTTCATCAAGAAGATTGGTACACCGTTCTGCTCACCTGCACAGGAAGGACAACACTCTCCAGGAATTGACATCGGTTTGGCGCAGTTCAGAGCAGGACAGACCACAGGGTGGCAGACCACCTTCCCACCCTGGCAGCTGCACATCGAACAGGAGTCCGAATGCGATTTCCACATGGCTCCGTCATCGTGAAGCCTGTCGTTGACGTAGCAGCGCCTGGTCTCCGGGATCTCATTGTCGTCTCCGTCGCGATCGCTGATGAACTCGCGTACGCTAGACGACTGCTCGTGCTCGTTGTAGAGCGGAAGGCATTTCTTTGGGATCGAAATCTGTGGGGAAAAGAACAAAGAAAAAATGCGAATCGCCTGCAAACTTATAACAAACAATAACAACTCTATTACAATCAGCAAACTTTGGTAAAACAAGAGTGTCACCAACCCTCACCAACCAGAGTGTCACCAACCCTCAGCAACCAGAGTGTCACCAACCCTCACCAACCAGAGTGTCATCAACCCTCACCAACCGGAGTGTCACCAACCCTCACCAACCAGAGTGTCATCGACCCTCACCAACCAGAGTGTCACCAACCCTCACCACTCAGAGTGAGGGTTGGTTCCATTTGGTGTGACCAACTTCCTGGACGTGATTTACGTTTCATCTTTCCCTTTTTCTCAATTTAACCGAACCAAACCTGACCGCTCTGCTTGTTGTCAACCTGTTGGTTGGTGTTCGCCTATTTATCGTTGCTTGATATCAGTCTATAGCAAGGTTCGGGAAACGTTCCCGAAGTTACCGTATCCACATGTGCTGCTTTTTGTACAGTTAAACCCTGTTTTCAAGTGGGAATATCGATTACGCCCTTGGCAGCCTGTTCATAGCAAAAACACATCGAATCATCGTCTAAATGCTTGACTGATATTGTAACTGTATAGTTGACGGTGTGATTGATACTGTAATTGTCGGTAATTGTGATTGAAACTGCAAATGTTTTTGTAAATGTTGTTGAAATGGTGCACAGATTTGTGATTTAAATACAAATGGCCGATAAAGATAAGATATGACAAGACAAGATAAGATATCAATAAACAAGATAAAACACAAATTTAGGGCAAGAAATTAAAAAGAAGAGAAATTCAATTTCATTTGACAAACGGCAGAACTCAGTTTCTAAAACAGGAAGCCCAGAAGTCCTTTGCCACAGCAAAAATATTGAAAAAAATATTTTTTTTGGAAATAAATTCGCTGTTTGTATCGTATTTTGTGGTCTGTAACTTGTTCTTGCAAGCTCTAACCATGTGAACACAATATCGGAACTACATATGGCCACAAAGAGTTCCGATTGAAGTCCTGTCGTTCGCTACTCAACAGTTTCACTGACACAGGACGACGACAATAATGAAAAAGTTTACCAGAGTGAATGAGAGGAACCTTTGGAAACTTCACAGGTACCTTGGAGACTTATACCTGCGCAGGTGACCATAGGAGTAACTACGTCACCACCTGTGTCTGCAGCGAGGTGTGCTGGAATTCTGCTGGACTCGTTATCCGAGGGAACAGAAAATCCCCCATCCAAATTTATCCTTCACTCTCTTACCTGGTCTATTCGATTCTGCACTGTAAATCCGCCCTCGGTTGAACCGTCAGCTCGCTCGGTGTCGCCGTCGACCAGCAAGTTGGCCATGCCCATGTTCAACCTTGCAAGGATCTGCTTGGAGAGATCGACATTGATGCCCGATGCTTGGCTCCCGCTGAATTCGGCCAGTAGGAATCTGTTGCTCCTTCTCGGATAGACTGGGTCCTCGGCGTCCTCCAGGGAAAGCCTCAGTTTCTGATCGTCCTTCTTGGTCATCCCTGACAAGTAGACCTCGTAGTGGAAGGCGCAATCTCCGTCGACACTGTACCAGGCCAGGCCGACTGGGTCGTGGGTGGCGTTCTCTCCCCCGCCGGTGCTGCGAAGGAGCAGGGGTTCCCCGTTCTTGTGAATCTCCCCAAACGGCTGGGCCCTTATCCGGCCGCGGAGTTCGCTGTCTCGCGATGCCGTTCCAACGTTCACGTAGACATCGCCCTGGTGTAGAAATTCAAGTTCCTTGACGCCGAGAGGTGCCAGGGTGCCGTTGGCCCAGCCGTCCTGGTAGGATGAAATCACGTCTTCGACGACCTTGCGCGTCTTGCGCTGTTCGATTTCAAACGTCAACGATGTCGGCTGGGATGCCATGTGCTCCAACTCAATGTGATATCTGTGTGATAAAGGGCATACAAAAGTCACCAAAGGTAAAAAACCCAATGAAAAAAAAACCATATTCCCTGGTATTACCAGATGAAATGCATCATCGCAACTGCATTGGACAACCCCACGTCTTAAACGTGAACCTGGCTTGAATCGTGATGATCAATTTGAATTTGGAGATCCCTGCGTCCAAATCGCCGCAGTTTTTATCTTTCCGGAAAGCATAATTTTTTTTCCAATCCACTTCCGCGGACGGCAGCATCGCAACAGCCAATCCCGTCGTCTGAATTTGTGACGTCATCAATTTTGGCATTTTGCCTTTTGATTTTTGAAATTTGCTGTCACCGCATTTTTCGGTGACGGCGGTGACGGATTGAAATTTGACGGAAAAATTTGTGAAGAAAGTGATGGATTGCGGAAGTGGATTGGGGAAAAAAATATATGCTTCCGGAAAAAGGAAATCTCATGCCTGAACCCGGCTTGAATCATGACGATGAAACGAATTTGGAGATCCCTGCGTCCCATCAAACAACGGCATCCCTATGTCTGATGCCGTTGTTTTTTCCCAAAAAGTGAATTCGAGGACAACACTCATGCATTGCCAGTGTCGATCTCTCTTGCAGAATGCACTCTTCTGCAAGTTTTTGCAAACTCTCACCCCACATTCCATCGGCCCTCCAAAATCAGGGGGGGTGTCGACGGCTTGCAAAAGCCCTTGATCAGCTAACCTGAATTTGCCATCAAGACCTTGAGAGAGCCACGCGATCCCTGCTCCTCCGATCTTGTGGGTCGCATCAGCGTCGTTCGGGCTCTCGTCCGACGACAAGATGGCGTCGTAGGCGACGCAGGATACTTTAGGACCGATGAATCCGGCCAGGCTGAGACTTCTCTCCGGACTGGCTTTCCTGGAGTAGACCACCACGCGAAGTTGGCTCCTGGACAACTGACGAAGCTCGTTTGACTCTAGAACGGTTTTCATCTCAAGCATCAATAGGTTCTGCGCGAAGATGTGAAATAAAAAAAAAAAAATGCGGTTACAGTTGAGGTGTGGTGGGACAAACGCAGCCGGACGTATTCTCCAAAGCCACTAACCCTAACTCAAACCCTAAGCTTGAAAAATAACCAATTTGGTGCAAATATATCTGCTGGAAAATTTTATTTCTATAAACAACAATATTCCTTTTCCATAGTTCAGAAGATGCATCTGTGTGGATTGGCTATTTTTAGCTTATAGGGTTTGGGTTGGGATTATTGGCTTTGGGGAACACAGCCGACCGATTGACACATCCCCACTGCGGGATGAGTGAGGGCTGTGGAACAGAAGTGGTGGGCAACGGTGGGGGTCAATTCCTATTCAATTCCCCGCGAGTACAATTGGGAATGTTCCCCAACGAAATGGGAGGGGGGGAAGTCCGAGGCTACCCAACTCTGAACAAACGGGACAGCATAGCAGTGAGATTTTGCCGATCAGCGACTATAAGTGGTATCTATAACACTTCCGGGATGTGATTCACCTTTTGTCTTTCCTTTTGTCTTGATTAAAGCCAACCAAACCTGACCTGACCTGACACCGTCTCCCTGCCTGTTGCCTGTTGGCAACTTCAGGTTGGTGTCCGCCCATTTATTGTTGCCAACCCACTGCTTGATATCCGTCTGCAAAGGACGGAAAACGCCCCAAGAAGTTCGCAAATCCACAAGCGAAACACAGACAGTGTAACGTCATCTTTCCGTTGGCAATGAACCATGCAACGAGTGGTCGCATCGCACCGGTTTCAACTGTTTTGAACCTTCCGGTCCCGCCATTTGCCCTGATATAGCGACCGGAACGCAAGATGTATGTGAAATGGGAAAGCAGTTCTGGGCAGCTTTTTTGAAATAATTGCAATTTAAAAAAAAAAATTCCGAAATTTTTGAAAACCTCACTTAACCAGACCATACCTGGTCTTTTGCTGACCCATGGTGCAGAAATAAAAAAGAATTTTGATCGAAAGAAATTTTATGGACCCCTTAGAAAAAATTTGGAACTGATGGGATTCGAACACGGGACCCCAAAACTATTGCGTTGGACACGATCCCATCAATCCGACGTCTTTGATCACTCGGTCACAGCAGCCCGACGCTGGGTATCGTTTTATTTCTCCAACAAAACAATTTTTCCGCTCTCCTGTGCAACCCAGAGCTGGTTTTGCTTTTACCAATGATAAGCGACCGGAACAGTGCAGAGATCAGAAGCTGCAATCTGCATCAACCGTGCGTCATTGTGGATTGCATACGCAATTATTTCTGCAGGC